>CM061533.1:111499428-111549942 GCA_030545055.2 Neoaliturus tenellus
AAACATTTAAAAGACAACCGTCGCAGCAGACCTGCGTACTCAGAGAATTTCCCACAGGATTCAATTTTTTTAACATCCCCCATAAGCACCATGAGAACGAGGATGTAGGTTCGCTAAATTGGGGTATTGGTAGTAGATGTAGGAAAATCTATTTTCAGTGCATGTAACTAAATTGCATTTTCCCCATAAAGCCCATTCTGGTCTTGGGGTTGAGTAGGTAGGTTTCCAGCCATATGGGTGCTGTAAGTAAATTTAAGTGAAACCCTATCTAGTTAACGTACATACCAAATTTTATCAAGTTATGTCAATAAATATGTGAGATAGAGGGTTTTGTTAATTCTCCATAAGGAAAATATATGGAAAACCTATTTTTGGATTTTCTCCGTAACCTGTTGAGCCAAGTTCAAAATTCAAAATACAAATCTTTTGTTTTTTAAGTTTTTTTAAATGGTCTTAATTAAAATTGTTAAATTTTTAAAACGTATGCCCTTTTGAAACTCCATAAAACCCCGTTACCATAACTCGGTAATGCTGGTTCGCAATCCCATGAAAATAGACCTGGCCCTACACCTCCATACCAAATTTCATCAAAGTCGGGAAAAAAATACTTTTTCACCCAAAACGAATTTTAATTGTAGATGCAATGTTTTCCAAGTTAATTTATATTTTTGATAGATTTTTTTGAATATCATTAAAGTAATAGTAAGATAATATTAAATATTATAATAAAGAATAATTTTTCAAAACATATCAAATTCATTTTATGTAAACATTATATATTCCAACAAATTAGTCAGTTAATTATGTTATTTATAACTGATGTCAAAATGTTATATACGTAGCTTTTTTTGTACTGGGTGGTAAAATTGAAACCAATAAATTCAGTACTATTATACATTATTAAGGTTTACTTTTCAGAGTATACGACAAATAAAATGCATGATCCTTTGTCATGGGGAGGATCTCAATGCGATGTGTAAAACCGGGCAGTCACGTTCAATTTAATTAACGTCACTGCTTCAACTTTGTTCGACGGATATCAGATGACAACGGACCTTTTTAGTTTGCATTTTTACCCATTTAGTATTACCCATCAAGAATAAAAAAAATGAAATTAACTATTATTTTTTATGATTTAGTAAATTTAAAATTTTCATATTATTATTATATGTTTGTATTGAAATAACCAGGAAATAAATAAATCATACAATACTTGAAATTCTAGAGAAATATTTTTTGTATTTATGATCAATCAAACACTTTCAAATTTAACTAAGTCTTACCACTCTAAATTTTATTTTTTGCTTGGACAAATTTAACAAGACAGGTTATTTTCCGTGTTTTCTAGAAATAAAAACAAATTGTTGTACATATCTTCAATTATTGAAATGTTCCTACATTGAGTGGTGTTATTTCGTAGCAAAAGAGTTAATAAGGAATAAAATACAAGTTTAAAATATTTATTTATAAATTAGTATTGTTATAGAGTATATTTTTGTATGGATGATAATGGCTTTGGAAGAGGATTTAAGTAATAAACTTGTAAATTATTGGAATGTAGTGCCATTGCAAGTCTTGTTATATTTGGATTTATAAATTTACCTTAAATATTTTACTTGTGATTTAAGAATTGTCGAAATGACAATTATTTAAAACACATGTGTATCATAACTTAGGTGCAAAAAGCCTCATCAGTAGACAGTGCTGGGTGTGTGCCAATGCCTTTTAGGGGTTAGAGTTTGACAGTTAACATACCAAGCCTGCTGACCTTTGTGTTTGACGTGACTGCAGACGCAGGTGGAGGACATACAGAGGCGTTTGATCACAAGCTCAATCTTGATCAGTCTGCTCATCCTCATCTCAAGTTAATTCTTTCACAAATGGTATTAATTAATTTCTTAGTAGTTGATCAAGATTTTTAATAACACCTATTAACACATATATCTTAAATTTAAACCGCATAAAAAAGAGATGAGTACTCTTTTAATTGTTTAACACACTTGGATACTTTATTTAAACAATACGAGTGTTAAATATTTCGAATGAAATGTCCAAGTAAATGTGCATTGTTACTGAATCTGTTGTTTTAAACTTTTTTCTGATTCTTAACGGACTGATGTCTAATGAACAGAAATAAATTTTTATACAATGGTGTTTGAATGGAGTTTACAGATCTGGTTTACAAACATTAATGAAAAAAAGTTATTAGATTACAGCCTTTTATTTGATTAGAGAGCTATAGTATTTGAAAAATACATATAAAAAATCATTTAACTCACATTAAAAAAAAACAATATATTTTTATACTAGTAGTCCATATAGTTTAAACAGGTTTTCTTAAAATGATTAAATTAAACTCTCTAATAAGAACAGATTACATATTTTACAAGTTGTTAAATGTTTTATAGAAAAGGAACAGTAAAATTTTACATCCTTTACAGGACATGCAATATAAAAATTAGCATTAAAAATAGTAAAACGCGTCCGTAAGCTGCGTTACTCCACTGCGTGGTCAAGAGCAAATGCTCCATTACATATGACTGAGATGAATATTTAACTAGGATTAAGCACAAGAACTCCAGCAGGAATAGAGCCCTTACTCTGTATAATAAGAATATTACCTGAGCCAAAACAAACTTTGGTACAAACGAGACATGATCACAATGATTGCACTCATGCTAATGGATAATATCAATCCAATGAAATAATATTATATAATTACCTAATTTTCAAACTTAGTTTAAGCTAACTCAATAATAATAATAAATAATTCTTTGTTCTGAAGGTTTTCTCTTTTTTCATCAGAAAATGCTAGTTAAATAATATTTCATTCGAATAAATCAGTATAGTATTCTTAAAATAAATACCTTACATAATACAATGTATAAAGTACTACCAGTAACCAGATTCTAAACAATAGATTAATATGGCTTAGTGTAAAAAAATAGAAAATGTATCATATACTACCACCCACACAGAACTGTCACTGGCTTATGAAGTTTACAGTATTTCGAAATTTCACCATTTTATTATGGGTTTTCAGTATACACCATGGCATATAGTCTACGATACCGTCAAAGCATGAATATTTTATTTGGTGCAATGGTTTTTGTCCATTTTGCCGGTTAAATTTACATGTGAATTCCCTTTTTGTGGCGAACTGCAAAATACACTAGTAAATTTTTACCTTATTGCTTTCAGGTCAACACCTTAAAAAAATATTTAATATAATTTAATTACAATATAACCATGTACCGATAACCATAGCCTCGTATCGTGTTATTTTACAAAAAGCAACCCCAAAACTTACAAACATTCATAAGATAGTTTATACTATTATATTAAGCATGATAATTATTGCTAATTAACTTTAAATGGGAGAATAAAATCTGTTATTTTCAAACACTACAGCAAATGAGATCTTGAGACAATCGGTTTTAATTACTTGTGCTGTTGTTAAGGAAGTTGGTTTAAGTTTTTTGACTTAAAAGTTTAATCCCAGATTTTAATTAGTCACTTTTCTCTTGTTATTTAGCTCCGAAAAAAAAACTGTGAATAAATCTTTTACAATATAAATATTTTAAATTACATTTAACACCACATTGTATTCATTTTTAAATTATAATGCACTTTTTATGAGGCCTTACAAGATTTTCATGACTATTTAATTATATTCCACAACGATAAACTACAGTTTTGTTCAAGAACTGATTACACGGTATAATTAAGACAATTTATATTTATATTTTCCACTTAAATTTATAAACCTTTTAAAAATTTCATAAAATATTTACTATTTAAAATATAATTTTGTGATAAATTACTTTGTCGAAATTTAGATTGAAAAACTAAGCTTGTGTGATTTTAACTTAACATATAATATTAAAAACACTGTTATATACATGTGTTGTGTTAAAAATGTCGTTACTACGAAAAAGTGATAAAACCTCGAAGTGTTACAGTGTTTTTGTCGACAACAGTTGTAAAAGCAAACACCCAGGGTCCATACAATATTTCGCCCTTGTTTCATATGTACCTATCATACATGTTTGCTCACTCCAAAATATAAACGGTATGTTTCTGGGTATTCTCTCCCCATCATATCACAAATGCTAAATCTTAATTTGCACGCTATCACATGTTTATTATTATGTTAATAATATAATTTTTATAAACAACGTTACAATTAATAATTAGAGCAGTAGTTGCGGAAGACATTTTAGGCTGTTTTATTAGGGGCAATATTGCATTTATTGTAAAAATATGTCCTTTAACTTATAACATTAGAAAATAAACAAATCATTATTCTTCATTAATGTAAAAGTTCACCTTAATTTTAAAATGAGATATCTTTAAATTAAAATGCATTTAAATAGTAAAATAAATATTTTAATATAGAGACTACAGTTGCTATGAAAACTTAAATGTTTACTTTGTGCTGTAACTGTTAAAAGATATTTTTTTAATTATTTTTGTGAATAGCTCTTTTAATTAAATAAAAGAGGGGATTCATTTTTACCAATCAAACTATAATTACAATAGGAAACAATATGAATAAACTTTTACAATTAACTCAGATTTCTACTCGGTTAATAGTTATTTAAATTTACTTAGCATGTGGTCCTATATATAATATTAAATTATTATGCCTGATTAAAAGTTTTTTTTTATATTTAAAGTTCTGGTAGGATAGTTTAATTCATTAAAAATATGAATATACTTCTCTAGTTTGTAATAACTAAGTGCAATTCTTTAATTACAAAAATTATTTAGTTTTTAATTTTTAACTGAAACTAATTCAAAAATATTTTTTTTCGTTAACTAAGCTAACTCAGTATAACACTTTCATGGTAAATCTTAGTTCTTGTAAATATGCTACGCAACATGTTTTATTTGGGTTATTTCAATTAACCAGTTTCAACCGTAAGGTAAAACTATCGACGAGACGTAAACAAACTAAAAAATAAATACATGTAGATTTGTATTTGTAAAATAATTTTAAAATTTTACCCTAAAGTTGTTTGTCGTTATATAAAGATGGAGAAACGCACTGCACCAAACTTTAGGTTTGCAGCTTAAGTGGTTAAAAGTTTTCTAATCTTTGTTTTTGTTACGCACTTCATGAACATGCCACTGTGCTCATTTCATACGTCTCTCGTTTACAAATTATGTAATTGATGGCGTTTAGAGTTTGCTTATTAAGAATTTAAATAACAAATAAGTGGTGACAAAAGTTCAATAAAAATGTGTTTTTCCTAAGATATTTGATAATATTTTAAACTAATACATAGATACCTTTTATAAATTAGAGATAAAAATATGTTTAGTTATTTCTACTCAAAATCTCAATTCTAAATACAAAGATAAATGAAAAAGATGACTGTCCATAGGCATCAGCACATAGCTCAAGCTTGAACGTTAATTAAAGTGAACATGATAGGAGCCTGTTATACACATCACATGAACGTCAACCCTCTCATACTGTAAAGGGGAGGGTGTGAGTATGTTTAACAAATATGGAAAATAATTCATTTTTTATAAGTTAAAGTTAGATTTTCTTTTGTTAAATTAACTTTTTTAATTTTTACAATTTGGAAGCTATAAAAATATGGTATATGTACATTACATATATACCTTATTTCAACATTAAGGTAAGCAAATGATTTTTTCCGATTACTACGTGTACAAGTATGACTTGAAACGATAATTGTACAAGATTAATATAGACGATAATGAAACTGTGAACAAAATGAGTTTCCGCATCGGAGAAGCTTTATGTCTCCAAAAGAAAAGGGAGGCTGAGATGACTCTCTAAGGTATTAGTAACTTATGAAGGCCCTCCTTTCATTATACGATTATTTCCTATGCCCAACGATCTCTAAGAATTACCGGTCATCGATAATCTTACTATTTAATAATTAATCTCAAAACAATAAGAATCTTCAATTAATTTATCTTTAATTAAAATGTACTGTTTATTATTACTCAATATTCTAGGCTATATAAAATCAACAAGTCAGCTTAGGTAAGTCGCCTATTTTTTATTTACTTCCATCTCACTAACAATAAACTTAAAAGACTATTACTTTAAATGTAAAGTTTAAAGGTAAAAATCCTAGTGTCTTACAATATTTTAAAAACAACAAGTCACTCATAGGGGAAAAAGCTCCTAATTATAAAATTTGAAAAATATGAACCATAGGGAATCACCAATTCTTCACTACGAAAGTTTTCAGAAGATTTCATTTTAATTTATATAATATTTTGACACTACAGTTTGAATAGGCCATTCGCCTCCAAAGGACTCTTAAGAATAAAGCGACCCATTTAAATGCTTCATTTTGTCTGCTGTCAAACCTGTATCAATCTTTAAAAAATAAGTTTTTCTAAGAAATTATAGTCCTTGAGCTATGACGGTCTATTAATAAAAAAAAAAAATAAAAAAATGCAACAATGAGAAACAATATGATTGATGCTTAGCGCCCATTTCAGTGTTAGTAAATACTTCCATCATACCGATTTCATTGTATTGTTTGACATAAAATTGAATGGATGTTTTTGCTCCTGTCAGATTGTGTAACTTTTCTTCACCAAATTTTAACACAGCACTTCAAGTTGATCATCTTCATTCACTGTCAATATTCGTCCCTCGTAATCAAAACACTTTATTTCGTGTGAACAAAGCAGAATTAAAAAAATTACTATACATGGAGAATCTCTTAGGTAAATCTTTCAAGAGAACCTTTCAGAAAATAAATATCTTTTTTACATATTTCACATTTAGTTGTAAAGTGTGTTGTTACATGTTAGTTTTTATTCCCTAGTGAGTAGGATCATAACTCTTTCCTATAATTCTGTAATCTATGAAATGACAAAAAAGTTTGTGGAAAATTCAGTTAAAATAATAGAATGATGCACTTTAAGTTTTAATCACAATATTTTATCTTCACTCCATATGATCCTTTGACACTTCTCGTTTTAAAATCGAAGTAAAGCCGTTCTTAATGGTAATAAAGTAGGCGTTTCTCAAACCTCAGTTCATCACCCATTGCGCCCTATCACGATTAGAATTTTTTTTATGATTTGCATACATGTTTAATTAGCAAAACAGTAAATTTTATAGTTTTTTAACTATTAAAATGACTATATTGATAGTGAAAATCAGCAGTCAATTTTTAATAGTTTGTAAGGTTAATGCTTATATTAGATTTTCAGTCTCTCAAAGCCACAAAAAGTCTTATTAATAATATTACTACGCTAGTTATGTTTTTTTTTTTTTTTTTTTTTTTTTTTTTTTTTTTTCAATTGGTTATTAATCTTCTTCACTCAATGTTATCATCTGTCTCTGGTTTTAAAATCAAACCATAACACATGTTCTAATGTACACAAAGCAGACGTTTTTCAAAACCTTATGCTATTCTTAAGGACGACGTCTTACGTTATTTCTCAATTCATGGTAACTTTATGTACTCGACAATAATTTTCTCTCGTGCATGGACACGAGAAATTTAATTTGAGACCCCTCCCACCTTCCTGCGATTTTAATAACTTTCACAATTTTGCTAAAAGATTTTGCTTGCAGAATTATATACAGGGTGTCCAGCTTCCACCTTTAAAAACTTGTCAAGGTTATTAAGCAAGCAAAAAAAAAAAAAAACAGAAAAACATGTAAAGATATGTTCAAAAATTCTTCGTTAAGCCGCTAGCCGCCATTTTCTTTTTACTCTTACAATTATTTATTTCCGTAACGGGTTGTTGTATTGAGTTTATGTTTCGCAAGTACCTTAATCACCTTATTGCTCACTTTAAAAAAAAATATGAATTTTTCCGATGTTTATTTTCAAAATGGCGGCCATTTTTAATATTTAAAGTCAAATATCTCAAAAACTTTAAGTTTTATAAAAATGTTACTAAAACAAAAAAGTTTACTAATTTAATTATCTACACAGTGATACCAAGTTTGTAAGGATCTGACGACAAATGACGGATTTATTGTGGTTTTTCCGCAGAATAATGCTGATTTTGCACTATGATTAATGCCAATTTAGGATATTTTAAATGAAAAATTTCAACACCTCCATTGTTTGTTGGCAGGTCCTTCAAACTTGGTATCACTGTTTAGATTGGTTTAATTTGTCAACTTTTTTATCTCTAGTAACATTTTTTTTTTTTAATTTACCGTTTTTGAGATATTTGAGTTTATAAATTTAAGATGGCCGCCATTTTAAAAATAAACATCGGAAAAAAATTTTAAAAAAACTTCAGAAAACGAGCATTGGTGTGATTAAAGTACATGCCACATATAAACTCAATACAACAACCCGTTACGGAAATAAAAATTGTTAAGTGTAAAAAACAAAATGGCGGCTAGTGGCTTAACGTAGCATTTTAGGACATTTTTATAAGTTTTTTCTGCTTGTTTTGGCATGCTTAATAACCTGGCAAAGTTTGTAAAGGTGAAAGCTGGACACCCTGTATATAGATAGATAATTAATTACCAATAAAATAATATATATTTACCGACGGTTCTAAGAGCCGGCCATAGCACAGCCCGGAAGTGGGGTGACGAAGCGTGGAGGAGAGTCGCGAAAGGCAGTATGTGCTGCTTACATACCCGGGCCGGCCAGCTGGGTGTCATGTGACTTACTACCGCTGTGGGTGGCCAGTCTTCGCACTACCGCTGGCGGTCGCTGCCGACATGACGCACTAGTCATATTAATGTCAACCATGAACTATACGTGTTCTTATTTTATCTTTTGCGATTTTAATTTTTTTATATTTATTATTATTGTTATTATTAAAAACATTGCGAAAATACAATTGAAACGATTAAATTATACATAGAAACATACCACTTCCTCTAGTAACTAATTATCACAATACCAAATTTAACACAAACTATTGTCTACCATGATATAATCGTTTCTATTTTTTATGTGACTCAATTGTTAAAATGTAATTACAACCATTGCATTTTAATTATTTAATTAATCTTAAAATACGAGTAAAATGTGATAAGGGGGTTTACTAAAATAATACACAAAATAGTTAATTCACAATTTCTTACATTTCAACAATTACGGTACAAAAATAATTCCAATAAGATCTAAGTTATTCTGGTAGTTTTTATTATGTATTCCACATTGTAGTTAGGAGTGAGAACCTGTATTGACAGTTGACAAAGGAGGTGTTCGACAGTTTGGCACAATGCATTGATGTCAAGACGGAGCTCTCACTCACCTTTGTGACACAACGTCTCACCGTTGCTGCGTGGATGTGAATAGATCTATTACAACTAATACAACTCTAAAACCCTAATAAATATTCCCGCACATCATACCATTTGAGATATCAATGTTATATCACTACTTTGTTACTAGTGCTGCTAAAAATAAAGTAAAACTATTTATTAGGATTAATTGTTTAATGAAGAATTTTAAACTTGGACGATATACATTTCTTCATAACGCATTAAAAAATAAGACACTTCATAGCGGAACGCAATACAATACGCTTATCAGGAATTTAGTACATGGGATATTATTGGGAACAAGCTGGGGAAATCCCCGATAGTGCAATATGCTTTGTATTCATACAATTCACACTGTCTACTTCAAAACTCGAAATATGTTTCATGTGGATGTAATGCAATAATATGAGGATTGAAAATGTGATAAGCTCATTTACAACTCCCTCAATGTTTAATATGATTTTACTTAATGACTACTTATAATGCAATAAATGGATTAGTTATTAAAAACCACAACGAAATAAAATGAACTCCATTTTGTGAGGATATTGTTGTTACTTTATATGCTGTGGTTTTGATTAAAGGTTAAGTAGTAGTGGCCAAACACGGGAGCTATTCCTGTTCAATGACCTCTGAGGAATTACGTCACCTGATGACGTCATCGAGGGACGTCACTGACGATGACATCACCAGTTATACCACTAGTGATGTCACACGAATAACATCGAATGATGTTATTATCGCTGAAATCGCCACGATGACGTCACTGATGTCTTGTAGATCACGATCACACAAAAACTTAACATTTTTTAGCACTTTTGCCGCTCCTAACACTCCGATTCAAGTTTTCGTTAGAGTTCCCGTAACCTTGATTCCCAACTCTCATATAAGTCACCATGGTCATGTTTTAAGTATTATAACTCTAATGAAAACTCGAAATGGAATGTGATTAACGGCAAAAGTGTTAAAAATTTAAAGTTTCATCGTGACTTTGACCTACGTAATGTTAGTGACATCATATTGTCAGCAATAATGACTTAATCGGGATGTCATTCGCGTGACGTCATTAATATTATCTATTTATTTTATATAAATTAATTGTTTGAAATATTAACAATAACAATAATAGAAACTACTTGTTTTATTACAAAAGATTTAGAAACCCACAACTTAATCTACTCTACTATCACACTGTGTCAATACTCTCAGGTTGTTAAGATATGAAACTATACCACCGTTTTTAATATGAACATTGAAATATATTTTACAGAAATCATAAAATAAACTTGCATAAATAAATTTTAAATTATTATTTAAACATTTACTTTTTATTAAAAAAGTAAACCAAAATTATAACAAACTATAATAATCGTTACAAAAAACAATTATTCGTTCATAATATCAAATAAAAAATGAAATAACTAATCTCTATAAATGCTAATTGTGCTGTAATGGATCGTTCTCTAGTATTAATAGGTTTAATGAAAAAGATATGGTTCTATAATCTGAATTTTTAATCCTAATATTAAAAAAATAACATAATTAGCTAAATTTTGAGACGCAGGTAGTAGAAAGTACGACTACATCCTATATATATAGTAATAAACGATACTAGGTGGTATAAATAGAAATTATGTAAATTTATTTTTAGCACCTTAAATTCTATTTTTTGTTTAATCGCAATTCACTACGGTATTAAACAAATATTATTTACATATTTAAAATTTTAAACTTTCTCTACAATTGCCTTTGTTGGATTTACAACATAATCAAACATTATTTTGGCACGAGCAACAATTTAAGTTTAATTAATTGCGAGGCATCTTGTTAATGAACTAAGTGAGACACTCAGGTTGAATATGGAAGTTGACTAACAAGCTCTTTACTGGAGTATGTATTCTTGACATATTAATCACCAGTTTGAGATCGGTATCTATTAACATCCCCACGTGCAGCTAACAATATGTCACAGTTCGATTCAGTTAAAAATAGAAATAGTATAACGTACCTAAATCCAGAGGTTGTTTTTTTTTCAAAATGGAAAGATAAGGTAAAACGCAACCAGTAATGTGTATAAATGCAACAATCCAAAAAAATAAACTATAATGTAAATGTTGTTGTGTATAAATTTATGTTTTCCAAAAGTCACATTCAGCCTTCGTTATCCTATTTACTTGCATGTATATTTATTTCGGAATGTGTCAGTAATCATTATATCCTTTTGTGTATTTACTTAGGTCTAGTCATTGATAGTGAATTGTAATTTTATTATATTTTTTACATAACGTGTTGGGCCTGTATTGTAGCTATAGTGCATGTTTATTTATTTTGTAATGCGCCTGTATCATCTATCATTATTATGTATGTGTACTCTGCTAACTCACAGCTGAATTCTTGCATGTAATTATTATTATTATTAATTATTCTCATTGTAAATTGGTTTACGCCGTTGATACATAAAATAAATAAATAAATAAATGCAACAATGCAACAATGCCCCAAATTCGACCTAAAAACTATGATGATATTGGTAGTTATTTTTTTTAATCGGCAATATTATAAAACTGCGTTTAAGGCACTGTCCTTTGTTAATAAAGACTCTTAATTTGATTTACCTATTCTTATATTTAATATTTTCTCCTTACCCCCTATGGATCATTCCTATGAAAGTTTAAAATCCTATAAATGTTAGAAAAATTGGTATTTAATAGATTATATACACGTACAAAGGCTACTTATAATGATAAATTATATGAAAAGTTATTAAGCCGTTCCGAGACGTTTTTACAGTGTATTGTATAATAGAGCAATGACTTATATTCATAAATTATTTGGATGCTTTACATAAAATTCATGTTCCTTGCATTATCAAACCTTTAAACGAACGTTGTTTTAAAACACTTATTTAAAGAATTGAAAATTCCATTTTTTAACATATTGTAGCAGTTTTATCACAAATAAATTGTATTATATATACTTAAATTTAAAATTCGAGCTTAACACAGAGAGTTTGGTAAAAATTATTCAAAGTACTGTTTAATTACTGAGTAAATGTTTATTTAAAGAAGATTATAAAAGTTTTTCTATCACGATTAACCATGTTAGCATGATTAGCAATGTTAGATGAAAAATGTTTACTTACACATGGATTACACAATAAATGGATTACATGGAATTACATGGAATAAAGGATTAGAATCTGTTACTATTAAATTACTACTAGGAAATAAAATTAAAATTTATGTCTTGTTTTAACGAACTCTACTTCTAATGGCACATATGTTCTCCTTACACACAACCAAGGGAGTGGAACGCCACCGAACGGGAACTTTAGGCAGTTAAGGTTTAATGACTCGAGAAGGGAACTTCCCCGTTGTGGTGTTGTGTTGCTGTTGTATGCTCCGCACCCACACGGATGTAACTTGCACAAGGAATGTAATCTTAAATTTAACAAAAAACTTACTGAGTAAGTTGTAAGTAAGTTTTAAATCTGGATAATGATTGAGAAATAATTGTTGGCTACACATCACTAACAGGTCTAACAGATTTATCATTTTATTGAATAGTTTTGGAAATATTTGACTCTAGAAGAAAATATTCTTATAACAACATTTTATTACAAAACTTTGATAGGCATATTATATGAGATTTTAAAAATATAAATTATATTATTAATATATGTAGTCTAATTAAATATAATGAGAGTAAATACCAACAATTGAATATGGTTTTTTAATTCCATTCCTGGTAGCAAGAGAAGGTAAAATGGACATTATTCTATATTTAAATAAATAAAATTGGCTTCAATTAGAGCCCACTTTGTTTGGATAAATTTACAGATTTGATCAAACGGTTGACCATACGATCTCTAACATACACACAAACAATGGGGGTTGCATTTTGGTTTCCCAAATTGTTTAGTCAATTTTCAATGCGGGATGCCACACCCAGTCCGTGCAATGAATCTTAGCTCAGTAGGCTATCAGGCATAACAAAGTGAAAAACCTCAAATTATTTTCAATTAAACATCCTTATAAAATTTTATTCTTTTGATTTACATTCATATTTATTTGTTCTTTAAGAAAATCACAAAATTCCGTCGATTTGAATTTTTATTTTACGTATAAGTGGAGGTAATGGAACATCTAGAAAACATGAAACATGGAATACTAAGTGTTCATGCATATAAATATTTGTATTCGTTGCAAATTACCCAATAAAGTATACCTCCAACATTTGATTGTCAAGAACTGTCAAGGAGATTATATCTGAGTTATTAACAACCATTATTATTATTTGCTGTGTTTCGTATTTGAAAACGTTTACTTAATATTACCACCATTGAGAAGGGATACACTTATTGGTAGTTAATAAAATTCTAAACTTACTTTTTAAAGATATGGTTTTAAAATTTTGTTTTGTGAGGAACTTTTGAAAGCGCACAATATCTTAAAGAAATAACTATTTTTAACTGACAATTTAAAACGCGTGTCTGAGACAGTAAATGTTCTGTTTTCATATTAAAAGTCATTTGCAGTGCAGAGTTGAGATAAAAAATACTGCCAACTTAAATTTTAGAATAAATCACTTTGTCAATTACAATAATGATAACCCTTCCAATTTAAATATAAGAACATTGTTTCAATCTTTGTTTAAAACCTTAGTTATAAATCTTATAAAAACATAGTTAAATTACGTTTGTTAACACAAAATAGTAAAAAAAGGAAATGTATTTAGATTATCGCCTTTCAATGAAATACACTTTATGCATTTTTTAAACCAACAATTTTTTGCAACAAAATCAAGGAGAACGTCTTTTGTGTCTGATAACGCTCCGCTTCTTAAACTTAGAATATAAATCAAGTTTGACTTTTAAACTTTTATCTACAGGTGGAAAAGGTATTTGAAAACAATGCAATGGGAATTCTTTTGATTATTCCAAAAAACAAAATACAACTATTTATAGGCCTATCCCATTGATTTTTTTCAAAGAATTGATTTCCTACAGCATAAAGTAAATTGAAGTAAAATTACACTTAGGTAAAAGTAAGGTAAAAATAACGCAAGACTTTTAATTTGGTAGAACCGTAAAATGGAAATATAGTGGAGTTTCAAATTGAAGGTCCATATGGAATATTAACATTCCCAGTTACGCCAGTTGATTTGGGAAGCAGCCATTAAGGCTGGTATGGCATTTGCTTTGTAAATTAGCTGGATCTCTGTGGATGCGTTTACTGTTCAATTTTTTCAGCATGGGCTGACCTACTTTTTTATATAATGATTGAAAAAAGTTCCTGTTTACCGAACAAATACATTTTGAACATTATTTTAAATGTATACAGGGTGTTTCAGAACTCCCTACAAATATTTTAGGGCATTGTTCCTGGGTTAAAAACATATCTAAATATCATATTTAAATTGTCCGGAAGTCTTTAGTTACTCACACAGCCGCCGTTTTGTTTTTTACACATAATAATTTATATTTCTGTAACGGATGGTTGTATTCACATCATATTTGGTATAAATCTTTATCATACCAATGTACATTTCCAAGAAAAAATTAATTTTTTCCATTGCATATTTTCAAACTGGCGGCTATTTTAAATTTTCAAACTAAATATCTCAAAATTGGTAAACTTTATAAAAGTTTTACAAGACACAAAAAAGTTGCCAAATTAAATTACCTAAACAATGGCACCAAGTTTGTAAGAATCTGACAACAAATAAGGGAGTAATTTTGATTTTTCTTCATAAAAACATTGATTTTGCATTGAATTTAATGCAAAATAGGCCTTTTTAACAGCAAAATCAATGTTTTTATAGAGAAAAATCTCAGTAACTCCGTTATTTGTAGTCAGATCCTTACACACTTGGTACCATTATTTAGGTAATTTAATTTGGCAACTTCTTTGTGTCCTGTAAAATTTTTATAAAATTTACCGATTTTGAGATATTTGAGTTTGAAAATTTAAAATGGCCGCCATTTTGAAAATATAAAGAGGAAAAAAATTTTTTCTTGGAAATGTACATTGGTATGATAAAAATTTATACCAAATATGATCTGAATACAACCATCCATTACGGAAATATAAATTATTGTGTGTAAAAAACAAAATGGCGGCTGTGTGAGTAACTAAAGACTTCCGGACAATTTAAATATGATATTTATATATGTTTTTAGCCTAGGAACAATGCCCTAAAATATTGGTAGGGAGTTCTGAAACACCCTGTATAATAAAAATTAGAATATAAAATTATGGTGAACAACATAACGCATTTAGAATTTAGTTTGATTAGGCCTACTGTGTTTTGATTTAGTAAAATAAATATTGGGTTGAGCTGATAAAAGTTGGCAAAAGTTCCTAAAATTTCTTTGTTGTAAAACATGTCCTAAAAAAGTGAATATTTCTTAACATTAAAGGAACTAAAGCTAAATTAAAATGAAATTTTAAGAATGAGTATTATAATGGTCCTTAATAATGAACTCATGTGAAGGATACTACCAAGTGTGGAAGAAGTCAATTCTTTCCAAATATAACTTCGATAAAACGGAACCTGTCCTTAGTAAAACAAAATTTGTGTTCTTTATTTTTTTTTACTTCAACAAATTTGCAATATAAACTTGATTGTTGCTTACATGTCGCGAAATAACCAATTTAATCGGGTTATGTCATAAAATTTTGAACGATGCCAACAATCTTATTTTAAGTTTTAGAACGACAAACAATTTAAGTTAACTATACAGTGAACTAATTCCATAAAAAATATTTGAGTTTATAAAAATATATCTAACTAAATTACATTCAAGAACTACAGAAAATCATGAAAAAATTATATTTTTTAATAAGAACAATCACTGATATTCAGTAATTCCTCTTTAACAATGTTCACGTATTGTGGGTTCATTTGTTACACCTCACTATAAAACATGTTAAGTATGAGAAAACTAAACTAATGAGGAATAAACTTGAAAGTTTTAAATATTATCACCTATTTTTAATTAATTAGATAGCCTTAGAAAAGTAGTCATCAATCAATAGTTGCATACACAACTCACCCCATTTATACAACCAAAATTAAATATATATATATACAGGGTGATTCGGACCACCCGTCCACTATTTATAGCAGGAGAACGGTTTGAGATAAAATCATGAAATAAAGTTTTTTCCCACTAAATCGCATATGGGCTTCCAATAAAAATATTTTCATCAATGCCAGTACACAGGGTGTTCCAAAACTGGAGGTCACGGGTTCGAATCTCAAAATTTTCTTAAATAAACATGCAGATTTTTTTACATAATTTTAAACGTATTAGTCAAAGGAGCATTTTCGTGAAAACAGAATGAATTTATCTTTTTCCGTTTCAAAATGGCGGCCATTTTTGTAAGAAAAATCAACATTTACGGAATACCCTGTAATTCTTTTATTATTTGTCATAAATGACTCCTGATTCAATATCCTTATTTGAAATGAGCTAAGCTTTACAATGATATGTCACAAGACCACATTTATTAAAAAACTAAAAATTCCAAAATTTTATAATTTTGAAAATTTTAACTTAGACAAAACTCAAAAATTCTAAATGTAAACATATGTCATATTGTATATCACCTTAAAGCTCTCATTGAACTGAGCAACTTTGTAATTTACACTATTACCGTATCTCTTGTGGTTTTGTTGTAATAACATAAAAATGCCATTTTCCCATATGATTTGCATGTTTATTGTTCAGGGCTTTATAGCATGGAAGTCCTCCTTTGATTGTTGCCATAACATTGAATTAACATGCAGGTTATATGGAAAAAATGTATTTTCACGTTATTACTACAAAACCTCAAGAGATACGGTAATAGTGTAAATTACAAAGTTGCTCAGTTCAATGAGAGCTTTAAGATGATATACAATATGACATATGTTTACATTTAGAATTTTTGAGTTTTGTCTAAGTTAATATTTTCAAAATTATAAAATTTTGGAATTTTTAGTTTTTTAATAAATGTGGTCTTGTGACATATCATTGTAAAGCTTAGCTCATTTCAAATAAGGATATTTAATCAGGAGTCATTTATGACAAATAATAAATGAATTACAGGGTATTCCGTAAATGTTGATTTTTCTTACAAAAATGGCCGCCATTTTGAAACGGAAAAAGATAAATTCATTCTGTTTTCACGAAAATGCTCCTTTGACTAATACGTTTAAAATTATGTAAAAAAATCTGCATGTTTAATTAAGAAAATTTTGAGATTCGAACCCGTGACCTCCAGTTTTGGAACACCCTGTATACTGGCATTGATGAAAATATTTTTATTGGAAAGCCCATATGCGATTTAGTGGGAAAAAACTTTATTTCATGATTTTATCTCAAACCGTTCTCCTGCTATAAATAGTGGACGGGTGGTCTGAATCACCCTGTATATAGTAACACAGTTTATTAAGCTTTTTTAACTGGAGGTTACGGTTGGTTTTGATAAATGAATAATTTAAATTGAGTTATCAATAGAAAGAGAGTATCAGTGCTAATTGTATACCTTAAGCCGTCTTCCCTTAAAGGGGCTAATGCCTTGGAGAGTTGTCGCTGCTTCCCCTTCTCTTTCTAAAGAGACAAAGATTCTCTCCAACAGAAACTCATTTCATCTTCTCAAGCCTTATACTAGTAACCAAATTAATTTTTTTCTTAAAACACTAACTCCTGTGTACATGTTATTTATTTTTCAACTTTAAATGTGTTGATGATTTATATTGTAGTTATTATTGCAAGTAGTTCTTTAATTGAAAATTATTATATGATTTAGTTACATGACCTGTTGTAAAAAATCATATATTGATTATCCATAAAATACGTGGGGTCATTGAAAAAAATAATGAAGTGATTTCACTTCCAATAATTACGAATTATTTAATAATGCAAATAATGTCATGCATGTTTTTGTATTAGTACCAGGAATACAATTTGGTGTGTAAAAGTGAACTATGGTACATGCGTGTACGGTGCTATGTTGTTTATATGTAATAATTATTGATAGGTTACGTTAGATTAGGCCAACCTAACCTAACTGTTTATACTTGTTGTCATTTGTACCTACCTGTTCTATTACGTGTGGCGGTCTGCAGTGACAGCTGAAGTGGCGACCCGTTCCAAGCTCTACTTCCTGGCATCGCGTCATACTGGGTGGTTTTCAGAAGTGCTAGTCGTTATAAATGTGTTGTATGTTACTCTTAACATGGTTAAATGTCTCTGGTACTTTCGGAAGTGATTAGTTTTATTATTGTTTTGAATTATAAGTTAAAATGGAGATGTGGTGGAACTAATTGAAATGTACTTTTTTTATTTATGTTTGAGATAAAATAAGATTGAAATTTTATAAACGATATACATCAAAAGTGGCATTGCAGAATATTTCATGATTTTTATTTATAACGTTTTGTATAATCTGGTTAAAACTAAGAATGTGCAAATAACTCATATTTTATTTATATTAGTATAGTTTATTCTCATGAAGTTATTGTACTTTCATACCTTGCTTTGGTTCTCATTCATATAGGTCTGAATTGTAACATGTGTTAATTGATATGTCAAATGTTTGTTTACATTCATGACCATGTGCCTTTGTTTATTAGTTGTTGTTCTGTTGTTCATCATAAATATTGATTCTACCAAAAACTTGGTGTGCTGTCTCTTTCCTTATTTCCACTAAACACTGCTAATTCACCATCAGGTTATGGGCCCAGAGAGCCCAATTTTGATTGGATATTAGTTTTTTTCCCTGTCCAAGTTCATTTTGACTTTGTATCATGTTCCAACAACCTTCTATGGAGAAGCTTAAAGGCCGTGAGAACTATGATACCTGGAAAGTCGCTGTACAAGCATACCTTGAAGATTGTGAACTCTAGGACTGCATTTTGGAACCGAGTTAGACAAAAAGAAGATAACTAAATGCAAATCAAAAATAATTTTACTTGTTGAAAGTATAAATTATGTACATATTCAATCAGCAGAGACAGCAAAAGAAGCTTGGGACAATTTGGAGAAAGCATTTTCAGATCGAGGTTTAACAAGAAGAGTTAGTTTATTGCGATCTTTAATTACCACGAGATTGGAGAACTGCAATTCCATTGAAGACTATGTCAACAGAATAGTGACAACCGCTTTCAAACTCACAAATATTGGATTGAAGGTTGATGACGAATGGGTGGGTACTATCCTTCTAGCTGGCCTCCCGGATAAATTCCAACCTATGATTATGGGAATTGCAAGCTCTGGTGTCAAAATTACAGCTGATTCAATCAAAACCAAGCTACTGCAAGATGTATCCATGGAACATGAACCTTCCAAATGCATTGCCATGTATGGTTGTGGTAAAGGACAAAAGAAAGTTCAAGTTTTAAAAATAGTAGCGCAAACAACTCAATAAATAAGAAATCATCAATTGACAAGAAACCTCAAGACAAAAACAGCTTCAAGGGACCAAGATGTTTTCATTGTAATGGTTACGGACATATTTCCCGAAACTGTGATAAACCTCGGAAGAAAAATAACAGTGATGGGAGGAACACAAATAAGTCTAATACTTCGCTCTTTGCTGCTCTCACAGTTCAGTCAAATGTGAGAAACGACTGGTATTTAGACTCAGGAGCTAGCGCTCACTTATGTGTGGACAGAAGAATACTGAACAATGTAAGAAAATCTCCGGAATTGAGTATTACCACGGCGAAAAAAAGCAATATGGTAACCGACACAATTGGAGACGTTGAGCTTACTTTAAACATTTCTGGTACATCTTCAAATGCCCAAGTAAGTAATGTTTATAATTTTCCTCAATTAATTGTAAATTTATTATCAGTGAGCCAAATTGTTAGCAAAGGACACACAGTAATGTTTAATAACGAAGGAGCTCAGATTTACAATGACAAAAATGAAGTTATTGCAACAGCTTCTCTGGTTAATAATTTGTTTAAACTAGATGTTTCAACACCAACTGAATCAGCTATGAACGTCAGGTGCAATGATAACATTCTCTGGCACAGACGAATGGCTCATCTTAATTACGATAGTCTTAAGAAAATAGGGAATGGATTAGTGCATGGCGTCAATCTTTCTGACAAGGTTCCTGATACTCCTTGTGAAATATGCATGCTAGGCAAAAGCCACCGTTTACCTTTCCAGCTGAGTAACAGTAAGAGCACTGAATTGTTGGAACTAGTGCACTCCGACTTAGCTGGACCGATGGAAGTAAATTCCTTAGCAAATTCCAAGTACATTATAATTTTCTTAGACGATTTCAGCCACAAAACAATTGTTTATTTTCTTAAGTCAAACGATCAGGTTGTAGATACTTTTGAAACCTTTAAGAATATGGTGGAAAATCAGTAAGGAAAGACAATCAAGAAGCTGAGAACAGATGGCGGAGGAGAATACTGTAATAAAAGGTTTACAGATATATGTGAGAAAGCATGTATTGTGCATCAGACAAGCTGTAGTTACACGCCGCAGCAAAATGGGAAAGCTGAGCGACTAAATCGTTCTTTTTTGGATCGCGCCCGTTGTTTATTGATAGAGTCCGATTTACCAAAATCTTTTTGGGCTGAGGCAGTTAACACCGTTGCCTGCCTGTTAAATCGCTCGCCCAGTAAGACTGTATCTCTGACTCCTGAAGAATTATGGTCTGGCCAAAAGCCAACTCTCTCACATGTTAAGACATTCGGATGCAAAGCTTATGCACATGTTCCAGCTCAGAAGCGCAAAAAGCTGGATGCTAGATCAAATCCTTGTGTCTTGGTAGGTTACTGTTCTACGACAAAAGGGTACCGTCTCTATGACCCTTCGACTAAGATTGTGTTTATCTCCAGAGATGTGAAATTCTCAGAATTTGAAAAAGGTAGTACTATGCTGACGAAGGACCACAATAAGGGAGACCGCACATTCTATATTCCTCCAGATGATTCACAACAGGACCTTGCTGCAGCAGAACCCGACCTTGAAAGAGATCCGAACAAATCATCTGGGAATGGCAGTGATGATCTTGACTCGAACTACTGTAATGATTCTTATCAAAGTGTGGAACAGGATCCTACAGTTACCAACAATAGACCCCAAAGGGACCGTAAACCTCCAACCACTTTGAGGGATTTCGTAACTTACTACGCCGATAGTGTTGAATCGACCGATCCACTAACTGTTAAGGAAGCAATGGAAAGCTCAGACAGGAAACTTTGGCGTCAAGCAATGGACGAAGAACTTACTTCACAGATGGAAAACAAAAGCTGGGAACTTGTAGATCTCCCGCCTGGTAAAAAACCGTTAAACTCAAAATGGGTATTCCGAACGAAAAAGGATGCAGATGGGAACATTGTTCGTCACAAAGCGAGACTTGTAGTAAAAGGCTGTGCACAACGAAAAGGTGTGGATTTTGATGAAATATATTCATCAGTAGTGCGGTACAGATCTGTGCGTTACTTACTAGCTTTGGCTGCTGAGAAAGATCTAGAGATCGACCAGATGGACGCTGTATCGGCATTTCTTCATGGTGACCTCTCCGATGAGACATATATGAATCAACCAGAAGGAACAAATCATGAACCGAATAAAGTGTGCAGACTCCGAAAAAGTATATACGGTCTCAAACAGGCAAGTCGCATCTGGAATCACAAGCTGCATGCATGTCTAACACAAATAGGGTTGAGACAATCAAACTTTGACTCCTGTGTTTATCACATTATGAAAAATGGGAGGATACTAATCCTCGCAGTCTGCGTAGACGATCTGTTGATTTTTCATAATGATAAACAACTCAAAGAAATCTTAAAAACACAACTGATGAAAGAATTCAAAATGAAAGATATGGGTGAAGCTAAATATGCTCTCGGATTTCAAATAACAAGAGATAGGAAAAACAAGAAGTTGCACGTTAGCCAGCAAACTTATATCGAGCAAGTACTGAAACGCTTCAATATGGAGGAATGTAAACCCGTTTCAACTCCTATGTCTCAGAATGACAAACTTTCTAAGGAAGAATCACCGAAGAGCATAGAAGACACAGAGAAGATGAAAAACGTTCCCTATCAGGAAGCAGTAGGAAGTCTTTTGTTTGCCGCCCAAGTGACGAGACCTGATATTTCATATGCTGTTAGCTGTGTAAGCCGCTTTAACAACAACCCTGGTACAGCTCATTGGGCAGCAGTGAAAAGAATATTCAGGTACTTAAAAGGTACACTGTAAAAATGTCTTACCTTTGATGGAACCAAGTCTCCAGATATAATTGGCTATAGCGACTCGGACTGGGCAAGTGATGTGGATGATAGAAGATCTATGACATGCTACATCTTCATAAAATGTAATGGTGCTATATCTTGGTGTACAAAGAAGCAACCTATAATAGCCTTGTCAACGACTGAGGCAGAATACATGGCTATGTCTGCAGCGACTCAAGAAGCTCTCTGGCTTAAGAGATTAGCAACTGAGATCACTGCAAACTCAGATCCACTAGTCATATTTGTTGACAACCAAGGTGCTAAACATCTTGCTCAGAACGGTGTGTACCAGGCTAGAACCCAACACATTGATGTGCGACACCACATCATAAGAGAAAAGGTTAAGAACAAGGTCATCCAGTTCCAGTACACTCCAACAGCAAGAATGGTTGCAGATTCTTTGACAAAACCACTTGATAAGGGCAAATTAATTAAGTGCATCCAAAAGCAAGGAGTATGCAAGTTGGGAGGATGTTGAAGTTATTGTACTTTCATACCTTGCTTTGTTTCTCATTCATATAGGTCTGAATTGTAACATGTGTTAATTGATATGTCAAATGTTTGTTTACATTCATTTGTTTACATAAATGTGCGTTTGTTTATTAGTTGTTGTTCTGTTGTTCATTATAAATATTGCTTCTACCAAAAACTTGGTGTGCTGTCTCTTTCCTTATTTCCTCTAAACTCTGCTGATTCACCATCATATTCAACGATTATATTATAAAGAATTAAAAATAATATGTTTAGTAACAAATTATATGATTTTATATATTTTTTAATTACCTTGCTTCGCTCGTGGTACAACTTCTTAGTGTTCGAGGCTTAAAGTTTGAATACAGTCTTTAACTACAATTAACCATACACTACTTTAACTACAAGACCAACTTAAATTTGGCAAATCAAAGTAATAAAGATGTCAAACATGTATAGGTTATTTATTATTAATCAGATTAATCAGATCTTACAGGCTTTTTAGTTGCATTCACTTGACACCTGTGTTGCCTCGTGTAGACACTCACCAAAAATGTAGCCACACTTATGTCGCTTGACCTAATCGTCGGTCTCTCTTGCATATGATTACACTCTATTGAGGTTAGGAACATAAAGAAACTAATTATAATAAAAGGATGCATGTAAGTGTCTAGAGATTAAACTATGGAACGGATCCTGGTCATTTTAGTGTCAATAGATTACTTACTACCCCCTTATATTAAAAAAATTAAATATATGAAATTTTTTTTTATAACTTCGTAAAATGCAAATTAAATCCTTTTTAGACCAAACTCAGACATTGTTTAGTCGGTTGTTTACTTCTCCATGTGCTCCATATCATGACATTGAAAATTGACACCACTGTTGATTTACAAAGTAGTTTTATTAAACAAAACAGATAACTAATATTTCACGGTCTACACGAGGCAACACAGGTGTCAAGTGAATGCAACTAAAAAGCCTGTAAGAATACATATATTAAATCTGATTTTAAAACAAAGTATTTGTTACTATATAAAACAATCTTTTATGCGTGATTGAATTTTAACTTACTCTTCAAATAATCAACTTTACCATAATTTCGAAAACTTACTTACACTTCCTTAACACATAATTATGTGCACGCATGTTTTAATATCTTAGATTTCAGTTAAAATATTTAATAACACATTAACATAATCTATGTTTTTCGCGTTATTCTCCTAGGAAATGAACCCATTACTATCTCGCTTATATTAGTGTATCCTTTGTTCCAAATAGATTAATATGAAGCAAACAATGTATGGATAAAAAGTGTCAATTAAACAGACACCTGTGATTAATTTCATGAGGTTTAGTTTAATGTTTATTTCATTAATGTTATAAAACATTAATTCCAGAGTTTTCCAAGTATTTGCAATCTCGAGACAGTTCCTTAAATTACTTGTTTGTAGTTGAGAAAGTTATCTCTAGAAAAGTTCATGTCAAGTTTTCATTAGATTTCTCATTATTATTTTTCTCCATTATAGTCGTATCAATCACTGTTATTTATTCAGCCATGTTTTAATCTAGACATATTCCACACTCTTACATTAAATGATATGATATAAGAAGTGAGATAAAACTTTATTGGTGTAGATATATTTCCTTAAGATACATTTCCTCCAATCACGTCTTGTACCACCTTAGAGAAGTGCCGAAGATATCACGAGTAGACAGTCTCGTGTGCAATGCTCTCAAGGGGTAAGAGTTCGACAGTTAACATATTAAGCTCGACCTTTGACCGGTCTGTGTTTGACGTGGCTGCAAACTGAGGATATACATTAGTGTTTGATATAATGATTAATCTTGATAAGTCTGCTCATCTTCAATAAACTGTCCATTCATCTTGCACTACAAATCCCTAAAAATATTCTCTTATAGTTATAAGTAGTTTACTAATAGATAAATGATATATAATAAATAAATGAATATCTTGAATATATACTTTAATTTAAAAATAGTTACAGTATCACGTAAATAATTATTTGGCATAAAATAAAGGATATGCCACATTAGTTTAAGTTCATGATTTTTTTAAGTCTAACAAAATACTTAGAATCAAAAATATTATTACTTACTATATTCCAATGATGCCTCATATGTTAAGGAATAGCATACAAATAAAAAATAACGATATCCTGCCGAAATGAGTTTTACAGTTTTATCTAAGTTAGCCAACAAATTTCCTGTTTGTATACAAAATCAGCGGTTTTACCAAACGATATATGTATAACTGCTATTTATTCAACCCATAGATTGTATTACAACACAATACTTTTAGGTACATTTACACAAACATTTCATATTTATAAATTAATACATTTTATTACAAACTCTAAAAAGTCTCAGACACTCGGTTTGAATTTTATGGAAAAGTAATATATTTTTTATATTACTCACGAAATATTCCTAAAACAACTGCAACTATATTATTTTTTACTTGCATATCTGTAGGAGCGGGACTACTTTATTGGGGGTCAAATGCGCATATCCCGTTGCAAATTGCTGGGATGAATATTTAACTAGGATTAAGCTCAAGAGCCCATGCAGGAACCCAGCCCCAAGGATAGAAGCTAAGGCTTTGTTGTAAACAAAACATTATTTTAATTTAAAGTGATAATAAGTAACAAATTGTTGTAGTAATAATTTATTCTGTTAATGTAAATACAATCATTGATGAGTCATTGAAAAAATTTAAAAAAATCCCACTTTGCGGGATTTTTAGATTTGGTTATTTTAACATATTTTAAATTTAGTTTAATGTTCTTTAGTGGAACGACCATGATTAGATAACTAATCATTTAATCAAATTCGTACTTTAAACACTTGGCATACGATACATCAAGTTTAGAAACGTACATTCCTATTAAAAACTACGTACATAACTAGTAGAATATTATGCATCTGGTGTTTAAATGTCACATAAATGAACCTTAAGGTAAATTGACTAGAATAAATTTTAGAAATTGCGAAATTCAATAAAATTCTGAAAATGCTTCACTTCTCAATTTTTTTAATTGGTCATTCGTATTATTCTATAATTCAAGAACGTAAAGCAGCATAAAATAGTTGGATATAATTTCTACAAAATATTAAATTTACAATAAATATGCTGTAGAACTCACTGTCTTAAGAAAACAGTGGCATTTACTTATCACAAACAATTTTGTATCATATTTACAAAAGCAATTGGTATTATCAAACAATTGCAATAACTTAAATAATTTAAAAGACAATAAAAGATAATAAAACAATTTTTTGTCGTAGTTTTAATTTGAACAAAAATATATTGTAGGCCTACACTTTTTAAAACATTATAAAATAATAATTTGTAACCAGGCAATTATTTTAAAACAAATAATGCTTTGTACAATGGTATTCCGTAAGATTTTGTAAATGCCGGAATCGTTAATTGAATTTATATATTACTTACAAAAGGTCAGTGTATCAACATCATTAATGATACATAGTCATCATGGAATTTGTGGAATGCGTGTTTCAAAATAGTAGAAATAGCGTTGCGTTTGGGATGCAACCGAACTATTTGACCATCAAGGATAGAAAAGGCCGAATATTTGTTTTATTTATTTATTTATTTTATTTATAACCTAGCATACACTTTACATTTTTAATATTTACATTTTTAGTACTTATGTTTTTATGAATTAAATCATATTTTATAACCAACTATACATAGTTTCTTAAACAAATTAAGAGCGCATATTCAAAGTATAATTATTTATGGATTATTTTCAATGACAATGTAAATAATCTATTACTTGATTGTTTCTTCTTTTACCATCTAATGTTAGTTTTACCATCGTACCAAGAATCATAGAATATATTTTTTCATGGAAGTATCGATTTAACAACTTTTATAACTAAACAAATAAAAACCTTAGATGGAAAAGTTAATACGTTGAAATACGTTACCTACTTACTATATTTTGCGATGGAATCAAATTAATTGAAAACAATTAAAATAACTTTTTATTTGTTTATAAAATTGAGGAAAACTACAGAATTGTTTATAGTTTATGAAGTGTACGGTTCACAAAAAGCAAACTGCAACACCATCGTGTATGCGATACCTGCAGAGCATCAATATTTTATTTGATGCCATGGTCTTTGTCTAAGTTTCGGTTCCCCTTTCCAGGTAAATTCTCTCTTTAAACATTGATGTTCGCGGTAGTGAAGCGATACAACAATACTGCGTTTTATCACATGAATTCCTATTCCCTGTGTGCCAGGGAGATTTACTCTAAAGCACAATATTTTACTTAAATTAAAACAATTAAATAAAATATAAAAAAGCTTCACTTGATGTTTTAAATATTAATAGTAACGAATTTTGCCACATACGTATTTTGGATCTGTATTATGGAAATTTTATTTCAATATTGGATATTCTGGTATATCTAAATAATAAACTCATTTATAGTTATAATATACAGAATGCATATTTGTTCCTTGAATTGAGAAAAGAAAAGAAATCATACAATTAGGGGTCCAAAATACATCGTTAAGTCGCCAGTCACCATTTTTTCACGTAATAGTTTTTTACACGAGGTACCTGTGCAGCGCAATGCGCTGTATTTACCCGATTACCTGGTAATAATAAAACCTTTAAAATAAAACTTGGTAATTATAACAAATTCAAAGTGTTATTTAGCTTTTAACATGTGTTTTTATGTTTAACTATCAACAGCTGTTTTATTTTGCAATGCATTACAAATTATTCCCCATGTTAATCTTATTTACAAAAAACGAACTTAGGACTTCCAATGCCCTTCAGAGTACAAATATCAAAAATCAAAACCTTATTGCAAAACTACGAACAGAGACGAATCTTATGACATCTCAACTATTGAATTTCGTCCAGAAATAAGAGAGGAGTAGTGTTTACAAAAAAATGGCTTCACGTATAATATATATATAGATTTCGGTAACGAATATGAATCTTCAACATAGCAAGGAAAAATTTATTTTTCCCACTGTATGTTTTCAAAATATGGCGGCCATTTGAACTTTTCAACCTCAGATATGCCAAAAGCGGTAAAATTAATAAAAATTTTACAAGGCACAAAAAACTGTCAAATGAAATGATTTAAACAATGGTATCAAGTGTTTAAGGGCCTGACGATAAATAACGGAGGTATTGCGACTTTTCTGTCAAAATGACCTTAATTTGCATTCATTATAATGTTTTTACGGAGAAAAATCAAAATAACTCCTTTATTTGTTTTCAGATATTTGAAACCTTGGTACCAGGGGTGAGATAATTTAATTTTGGCAGCTTTTTTGTGTCTTATAATTTGTTATAAATTTACCGATTTTGAGATATTTGAGTTCAAAAAATTAAAATGGCCATCATTTTAAAAATATAAAGTAGACAACAATATTTTTTTCCTAAAAATGTTCATCTGTATGATAAATATTCATACCAAATATGAACTGAATACAGAAATTAGCTACGGAAATATAAATTAACATATGAAAAAAATGGCGGCTAGCTGCTTAACGATGTATTTTAGGCCACTATTCGTACGATGTTTTTTTCTTGTCTCGATGCAAGGAACAAATATACAAAAGGGTTCCAAAGAGTTTCGGGACACCCTGTATATATGTTATGGTTAATGAGCAAGAGATCACGTATTCATTTACGCAACCAATTTATTAGGCCTCCATTTATGTTTTGTTGCAAACCTCACTGAAGGAAATAGTCTTGTCTGAAAATGTATCATTTTGAAGCCATTATTATTATTTTGCGTAAAAAATAATTTACATGTTTAGGGGTTTCAATTTGTTTTTTATCTACTAATTTAAGAAAGATTATTATAATTTGGCTATGGTTGTTTCGTTTTCTGTAAATATTTTCGTCGGTAAATTTAGAATACTATGTTGGGGTGATTATTTGAAAGTTAAAATATAAAATCTAATTCACATTTTTCAACAATTAGTTAAGTCCGTTAAATAAAATCCCAAAATACTAAGAATATTTTGGTTTTTCATCTCATTATTCAAGGTCTCTTCAAAAGGTTAAAGAATAGATCAGCCGTTACTGAAACGTATTTGATTATATTGAACGTAAGCACAGTAGTGTAGAAAAGCCACTCCTGGCCCGGAAGTGACGTCACCGGAAGCCACATGCCACGGCACGTGGCTTCCGGTGGGCCAGAAGTGGGGACAATAGATGTCGGGGTGGAGATGGCGAGAGCGTCGGCGGTCGGTTGAGCGAAGAGTGCGCATAAAATAGAAGTTAGTTGAAAATTGAAATTCGTCGGTGTTAGTAAAAACTCTAATAGTTGAACGAAACGAAAAGTTAGTGTAAAACTGAAATTCAACAATCGGGGTGTTAAACTAAATTTGCGCATAAATTAAAAGTTGGTTCAAAACTGAAATTCAACAACTGGGAGTTGAACTAATTTTGCGCATAAATTAACCGGGGTTGAATTAAAACTTCGCATAAATTAAAAGTTAGTTCAAAATTGTAATTCGACGGTGTTAATAAAAACTCTAATAGTTGAACGAAAATAAAAGTCAGTTCAAACATAGCGCAGTCATAACAAGAGAGAGAGAAGGTAAATAGAAGTGTTAAGTTCCGCGGATAGAACAATAATGAAGAATGAAACATGACGCGTCGAAATATATGCGTGACTGTGGATGTCAGTTAATGGAGGGTCTAGAGCTTCCGGCCTGTCAGATGGTGAATTAATCAATGGGGGGAGTGGAGATGGCGCTCGGTTGAACTAAAACTGCGCATAAATTAAAAGTTGGTTCAAAACTGAAATTCAACAATTGGGAGTTGAACTAAATTTGCGCATAAATTAACCAGGGTTGAAGTAAAACTTCGCATAAATTATTAGTTAGTTCAAAACAGAAATTCAACAACTGGGAGTTGAACTAAATTTGCGCATAAATTAACTGGGGTTAAATTAAAACTTCGCATAAATTAAAAGTTAGTTCATGTTAGCTGAAGAGTGTACAGGAGAATGAAACAGGAATTGTCGTGAGCGCGCTTATATAAAGAAGGGTGGGGGTAAAATATGAAAACCTGCTGAACACAGTCGATAGGTGTAACAAGTTCGAAGTTGTGGAAACGTAACATTGAACGCAAAATGTTGTGAATAACACCATCGTCATCACTAACTTGCGAAGTTCTAGCAGAGTATAACGGTTTAAAACTTAATTTCTTCCTGACTTTTGTTAAATTAGTTTTAATCTTTGAAACAGAAGGTTTGGAATTACTTCGTAATATATGTTGTGTCCGCAAAAGTTTCAATTTCAAACATTGCGTATCCATCACAAGAAGTATATCAGATGTGTAGAAGTGAGAACAAGACAGATGAATGAGATATAACGTCAAGCACGCGAAGGTGATTCAAACAGGACGACACGTGCTAATGTAAATGAAATTTCAGGTTAGTAGCAATTAGACTTGTATAATGAAGTTGGCGAAACGTATATGTAATGAGTAGGAAGGATGCGAACAACTCAAATTAATTAGCGAGTTAATTAATGGTCGCGGCGCGATGAACAATCTCCTTTTTATAACGGCTATCGCGTGGGAAGATCAGTTCGCATGAGCGCCCAAGTGGAACCTCCCGTGTTCACTCAAGCGGAACCCCCCCCCCCCCCCCCGGTGACTAATCAAGCGGAACCCCCCCCCCCCCCCGGTGACTAATCAAGCGGAACCCCCCCCCATAAAAAATGGAGATTAAATCCCCCCCCCCCGGGTGTTCACTCAAGCGGAACCCCGCCGGGTCGATGACCGGTCAATGGTCGGTCACGACCGGTTGCTAACCCCATCTAATTACCACACTTCACATCCCATGCCAGCCATGAATTACTATTGTTTGAATGAAACAGAATTAAACATGGCAGCCACCATGGAAAATTCTAACCTCAAACCTTGATTTTACGTCACTGCGCATGCGCCGCTCCCACTCCTTCGTTTATTTTATGCTGCTATAACTTGTACTGGAGTGAGCCAACTTCACGCTACGGCGCCTAGTCCTGTATTACTCACTTTAACGCTACTGCGAATGCGCCTAGTCTGTATTACTCACTTTAGCGCTGCTGCGAATGCACGAGTTCTCCGGATCGGAATCACTCCTCGCTATTGCGCATGCGCGAGTCCTGTATTACTCGATTTAGCTCTACTGTGCACGGAAAGTTCTAACCTCAAACCTTGGATTTTACGTCGCTGCGCATGCGCCACCCCCACTCCTTCGTTTCATTTTTACACTGCTGCGAACTGGAGTGGATTGAAGACCGTACTGGAGTGAAATGAGTCCCCCACCACTGCATTAATTACTCCCACCACTCGAAAATCCGAGGAGCGATACGAGCCCAATTTTCGCGTCAGTCGTCAACGAATTTTCATAGCGAAAAGTCGTTGACGACTCGGTAAGAGGTTCAAATATATAGTAGGCCTATATATATTTGAACTTCTTATACTACGTTGCGTTCTTTAATGCAATGTGGTATGTGTGTGTGTGTGTGTGTGTGTAAATATTAGTTGTAAGTTGCACTTAATTTTAGAATTAATTTGCGCATTGCGATGTTAGTTATAAGTTGTGTTTAGCGTTAAGGTGTATTAATTTTAAGAGGTGTTTAGCATTAAGGTGTATTAATTTTAAGAATAATTATGGTATTTGGTTGTGTTGAATTATTTGATATTTAATAATGATGTGTTGTTAGTTTTAAGTGTTGGTATTAATAATTAATGTTGTTGTTTTGCCTTTCAGCTAGATGATAGGGGTAGATTAAATGTAAATTCAGAAGTTCGGTTGAACTTCACTTAGAAGGGGTGGGACATCCGCACTAGCGGACTAGGTTTTTGCATTTTGTTAGGAATATGATTGGGTGGGATTAGTTGGGTGGGTGTTAGAGTTGCGTTTCTGCATTAGGTGTTCCAGTTTCCTTCGAATTCACGGTTACGGTAGACCCGGACCGGACCGTTACGGTAGACCCGGACGGGCCAAACAAAATTGCGTCGATGTCCCTCGCAGAACGTAACTAGTGGGTTGGGAGTGGGAACCGTTAGGCAAACAGGGTGGTGGGAACAGTTACTACTGTTCCCATCACCTTGGTTCTTTATAAGTCTTGAATGACCTTGAACCACTTTCGGAAGGGTCAATGAGACTCAAAGTCTCGTGACCTACTTTTCTGAGGTCGTTGTACAGTTATATGGCCTCTCTGACTTGCATTGTTTGCCGGTGTAGCTTCATATAGCGTGCAAAGAATGGTTCCTAATGAAATCTCATCAGCATTCAAAGACAGAGACTGATGTTTTGCAAGTTAATTAGTCTTGAAATAATGAAGTAGGAAACGTATATGTAATGAGTAGGAAAGATGTGAACACCGCAAATGCGAGTTAATTAGTGGTCGCGGCGTGATGAACATTTGTCTTCATTATCACACAACGACTATCTCGTGAGAATATCAGTTCCGCATGAGCACCCAAGTGGAACCCCCCGTGACTAATGAAGCGGAACCCCCCCCCATAAAAATGGAGATTAAATCCCCCCCCCCCCGACTAATGAAGCGGAACCCCCCCCCCTGGAAAATTAAAATGCCTATAACTCGATAATGGATTGACGGATTAGGACAAGCGATACATCATTGAAAAGGTCTATGTAAGACGAACATTTTAGTAAAAGAAGAATTTAGTTACTTTATTTCAGTCAAAAGTTATGCGAATTATTTGAAATAAACACCCCCTCTCTTTCCTTCCCTCCCACCTTCCCCCACTTAACGGCTGTTAACCCCTCTCATTAGCATACCGTTATAAAAGACGCAGCGACCACGGCTAGATTTTCATTCTGATTCCAGACGTTACGCTGCAAGCTGCGAACAGAACTACCACGATGTCATCCCTGCCTACTACAACTTCCACTACAGAATGTTCTTCTATTACAAGTTTAACTTCTACTTCTACTACGGCTTCGACTCCAGTCAAGAAAACTCTTCGCTTGAAAAATGCTTCCGACTGGTATAAGAAGCAACTAGACTCGAAACCTTCAACTTCTGGAGCTCTTCTTCCGCTCACTATGACTACTATATTTGGCAGCATATTTTCACCGCCTCTACCTTCAAACGACTCCACACCATCTCAACAACAATCACCGCCGCCATCAAACAACATGCCGCCACCGCAAACAGTTCTTCATAAAGACCACACCTATTCAAAAAATAAATCCTCTAAGCCTGCTCCTAAACCTGCTCCTTCAGAGCGCTTTCAATTATTAAAAGAAAAGCGCCGTAGGGCATTTAGCCTTCCCACTACTTGCCCTGAAGTGCTGACTAGGGGAATTAAGAAAGGATCAGCTTGTGGGAGGAAATGTGTTAAGAACGAACGTTTCTGCCGTGTACATGTCGTGAAACATCTTTCCGAACCACAACTGACAGAAACCCCCACTGTTGAATACCAATCCGAAATTATTGCTGTGAAAGGAAATAGGATTAAGAGAAGTTGTCTTTATTTTTTTGAAAGTGTTATTGACAACGAACACATTTTGGCAAATTGTAACGGCAAAAAATATAATATTAAAGTTATTGAATCCTTGCGTAAAGAAAAATCCGTTTATGAGTTAGACTCTAAAGAATATCTCCTCAGGCATAAAATGGATGGTATTACAAGGTGGGGACGTAAACAGTAAATTCACATAGTTTTTCCAAATTTTGCTTAAAAAAATAATGGGGGAGAAACACAATGCGTTAGAGCGTTGTGTTTCTCCCTCATTATTTTTTAACACTCTAAGTCTCGTGACCTACTTTTCTGAGGTCGTTGTGTCCACTCAAGCGGAGATTAAATCCCCCCGAAAATTTAAATGTCTATAACTCGATAATGGATTGACGGATTATGATAAGCGATACATCATTGAAAAGGTCTATGTAAGACGAACATTTTAGTAAAAGAAGAATTTGGTTATCTTATTTTAGTCAAAAGTTATGCGAATTATTTTAAATAAATACCCCCCCCCCTCACCTTCCTTTTCCCTCACCTCCCGGGTCAATAATCGGTCACGGCCAGCTGTTACCCCTCTCATTAGCATACCGTTATAAAAGCGGAGCGAGCGTTGTTCATTCCTCATTCCGCTTCTACACGCCACTCTTGTTGTTTCGTCTCAGCTGTTTACAATATTACTTGCTTTAAAATGCCTCCTCGTCTTAATGAAAATTTCAATTCTTCCGAAATTTCTGATGTTTTTGAACAACCTGAAGACACTTTAAATAACGACAGTGACAATGAAGATGATGATGAAGATGATGATGATGATTATAGCGTTGAAATTAGTGAAGAACTGAAAGTTATAGCAATTGATCCACAATTCCCATTCGATACAATAGAAAAATTTATGTCTGAAGCTCATAAATGGTTGGATTCAGGATCTTACGTACGAATCGGCTCTTTTATATTATATGATGATTGTAATTCTTTTCTCGTAACACCAAATGATAGAGACCGCATGCGGCAGTGGGCGCAAACAATGAAGGAGTGCTACGAACAAGATGTGGATGTTGGCGGCTATTTTACAGCGCAAGTGGTTTAATAACCAAATAACCCTTCCCCCACCCTACACCTTATCCCTTCCCAATCCTTATTCCTTCCCCCCTCCCCATTTTTAAAACTCATAAAAGGCGGGCTATGAACCTCCAAGTTTCTAGTCTGTACTTGCACCTTGTGCCGTCAAGATGCTTACCACTTTGTCTTTTAATAGTATTACAGGCACTGAGCAGAAATTCTATAGAAAATTTTGTTCTCTACTTGATAAACCGCAAAAACTACCTCCAAATACTTTCACCTACAAGCTACCTCTGATGGACAAGGATGATGTAAGCAAAATACCATTAGTTCAAGCGAAATTTCTGGAAGAAAAAAATCTTGTTTATGTAAGAGAAGTGTATCATAATGAATATTCAAAAAGATTGGCTTACGAATTCATTAAGGAACATGCAGGACGTGAAAAAGAACAGTATCCAGGACCATTTTATTTATATCTTTTTGAGAATGGAGCTAGTGTAACGGTAGGAATAAGTATCAAATTAATGTAATTCTCCCTATCAAATTTGTGGGGTGAGGGTTTGAAGTAGATTTTCGCATAAATTAAAAGTTAGTTCAAAACTGAAATTCAACAATTGTTGGTCAAACTAAATTTGCGCATAAATTAACCGGGGCTGAATTAAAAGTTCGCATATCTTCCTATCAAGTTTATGAAGTTAGAATTTTGTTTTGCTGTAAAGTTATTGAAATAGTATTTGTATAAGGAAAATTCATATTGAAATACATGTTGTAATTTACTCGTAGCGATGTGTACTGTACGAAAGCTGGATTTATAGTGAGTCGGCGCGACAAATGAACTTGTATTTATGCAGATTGTTAAAATGGAATAAAGAGATGATAGTAGCAAAACGATCGAAGTAGAAAGTGTGAATAATGTTATATAAAGAAATAATAGTTAGACAAGGAAAATATTGAAAATTCAAACTGGTATTAAAAAATATGAACGGACAATCAATTTTGTAGAAGGTTAATATTTTGTTGAAAACGTTTGATTTTTTTGGATAGTGAAGAAGAAGAAGATGAAATAGTGGTAGGGGGACCGTTATAAAAGGAGGAATGTGAGAGCCCATTTCATTTCTCTGCGAAACTTCGAAGAGTAAACATCTCAACATGTATCATTGCGATAAATGTTCGGAATCGTTTCACGATGAAATTCTATTAGACTGTCATAAAGAACTATTTCACAACAACGCAGAAGAAAAACAAGAAAAACAAGAAGAACAAGAAGAACAAGAAGAACAAGAAGAACAAGAAGAACAAGATGAAATAACAGCAACATCTTCAACTACTTCACCGAATCTACAAGTATTTGCTTTACCCGGTAAGGTAGTAATGCATCATAAGATTCAAAATGAAAACTTGAACTTAGAAGAATTTATTAGAGAAGCAAAACCAATCGTAAGTAAAACTTTAAAAGAAGAATTGAAAAGATTGAACTTTCTTAAATTTAGTTTACTACTAGAAGCTATGTTTAAAAATGTACAAGAAGAATTATCACCAAGAGGATTCATAACGAAAAACCGAACTATCATGGAAAGTTCAAACATTGATTCAATAGTAGAGAATTGTATAGAAGAAATATTAACCAAAATTCAGGAACACGAAGGAAGAGGATCGGGATGGAGTCTTTTAAGTATTGAAGGATTAAATATAAGAGTTCACAAACATGGATATGGACTAAGGGGATCTAGTTACATTCCTTTGCCAAAAAGAATTGAAGATACAAAATCTTGTATTAATGTTAGAAACGCAGACAATGAATGTTTTCGTTATGCAATGACAGCTAAATTTGTACCAAATAATGCGTATAGACCTGACCAGGAATATGAAAATCAAAGACATAGGTACAATTTTCAAGGAATTACTTACCCTGTATCACTAGGAGATATATCAAAATTTGAGAAGAAAAATCCCGGTACGTCTATCAATGTTTTTGCATTAGATAGTTCAAACAAAGTGTATCCTTTACGTATTGCAAAAGAAGAGCTACCAGATCATACGGATTTACTACTACTAACGCGAGGAGATGTGTCTCACTATGTGTACATAGAGAAATTCGACTCACTTGTTAATAAGCAGCTTTCTAAAGATCGACACAGAAAGTTAATTTGCAAGAGATGTTTCAATTTTAAACGAGATGGACTACACGGAAGAGAATGGTTACAAGAGCACAAAAAATTGTGTAACAATAATTATGAAGCAAAGATTACTTTACCTCCGCAAAGCAGAGCATTCGTTTCATTTGAAAAAGTTCATCATCAATATCGTATCCCTTTAGTTGTGTATGCGGATTTTGAATCAACACTTGTTCCAGTTGAAGATGGAAATTTTGAAGCAAGAAAAAGTGTAAAGTATCAAATGCACAAACCAAACAGTTTTTGTTTAATGGTCAAATCAACATTATCAGAAGAACATTTAAACAGATATGGATTAACTTCGAAACCTCTAGTATACCGTGGTGAAAATGCGGAAAAAATATTTCTTGATAATTTATATTCAATAGCTGGAAATGCACAAAGATTATATACAAATATTGTACCAATGAAACCGATGGACGAAGAAGAAGAAATTCAACATGAAAATGCAACTCGCTGTTTCTTGTGCAAAAATGATTTTACTATTGAGAATTATAAAGTTAAAGATCACGACCACCTCACAGGTTATTACAGGGGTGCTTCTTGTAATAAATGCAACTTGAGCTATCGTTTACCACTATTTATCCCTGTGGTTCTGCATAATCTTAGTGGGTACGACGCTCATTTTATAATACCTGAACTAGGAAGAGACGACGGTAAAATCGATGTGTTAGCTGAAACTTCAGAGAAGTTCATAAGTTTTTCCAAAGAAGTTGGAAACCTCAAATTAAGATTCTTGGACTCCTACCGATTTATGCCGTCGAGTTTGTCCAAACTTTCTGAAAACCTAAGGAAACAAGATTTAATCGAAACAAAGAAGATTGTAAACAACGACAAACTGGATCTGGTACTTCGAAAAGGTGTTTTCCCATATGATTACATAGACAGTTTAGAACGATTTAATGAAACATCATTACCTCCAAAAGAAGAATTTAAAAGTAAACTGTACGACATGGATATATCTCAAGATGATTATAATCACGCATGCAAAGTATGGAACGAATTAGGATTTAGAACATTGGGAGAATATTCAGATTTTTATGTTAAACTAGATGTGACTTTATTATGTGATGTGATGGAAGAATTTAGAAATACGTGTTTTGCGGCATATGGATTGGACCCTCTTCATTCGTACACTTCGCCTGGACTAGCGTGGCAAGCCATGTTGAAAGAAACAAATTGTAAAATACAACTTCTTACAGATGTAAATATGGTTTTGATGTTAGAGTCAGGAGTTCGAGGAGGATTGACGCAAAGCGTAACACGTCATGTCAGGGCAAACAACAAGTATTTGCCCGATTATGATGCATCAAAACCAACAACATTCCTGGGTTATTTTGATGCAAATAACTTATACGGATGGGCAATGTCGAATCCCCTTCCATATGATAATTTCAAATGGATAGACCCAGAATCAATTGGAAACATAATGGATATACCGAAGCATGGTGAAACAGGTTATATTTTTGACATCGATTTTGAATATCCAGAACATCTTCACGATGAACATTATGATTTACCACTGCTTCCGAAGACCGAAATTCCTCCAACTGGAAGATGGCCGAAATTAATGATGACTTTAACCGATAAGTCTAGGTATGTTGGACACTACTGGATGATACAACAGGCCATAGACTTGGGATTGAGAATTACAAAAATTAATCGAGTACTACAATTCTCTCAATCTTGTTGGTTAAAACCGTACATTGACAACAACACAAGAAGAAGAGCTGCTGCTACATCAAGTTTTCAAAAAGATTTTTTCAAACTAATGAACAACGCAATATTTGGCAAGACTTTGGAAAACAAAAGGAAACATAAGGATATCAAATTGGTAACTGATCCAGTAAAATTACAGAAATTAGTGCAACAACCAAACTTTGGTACATCTGTAATTATTAATGAAAATCTAGTTCTTATTTCCATGAACAAGAAGTCAGTTAAAATGGATCGTCCTTTGTATCTTGGAATGTCAATCTTGGATATTTCTAAAACACACATGTACGAGTTTCATTATAAGAAGATGGTTAACTATTATGGAAGAGATAACATTGGTATTGCATATATGGATACAGATGCACTCATTTACTGGATTAAAACAAATGACATGTACGAAGATCTACGCACCTTTATATATAAAGATGATTTCGACTTTTCTGATTATCCTAAGGACCATCCAAATTACGACTACGACAGAAACAAGAAAGTATTGGGAAAATTTAAAGATGAAACAAATGGTGTGCCAATGATGGAAATTGTAGCATTGATGTCCAAACTGTATTCGTTTCAACTGTACATAAACGAAAGGAACGAACATCAAGTCACAAAGAAAGCCAAAGGAATAAAAACCTCTTTCCTGAAGAAGAACGTACAGTTTGAACATTATAAAAGATGTTTGTTTGAAAATGTTGAAACAACTGCAACATTTAACACCATAAGAAGCTTCAACCATCGTCTTTTCAGTGTGAAGCAAACCAAATCGGCATTGAGCTATAAGGATGACAAGAGATACATCCTTGAAGACAACATAAGAACTCTGCCATTTGGACATTACTCTCTAAACCCTATCGACCAGTAAACCTATTCTTCGTCCTCTACCTTCTTCCTTTTTTCCTTTCCGTAAAGAAAAGGGGACATGGCAAGCCCAATGCCATGTTCCCTCTTTTTTACACTAATATGAAATGGCCTTGACCTATATTCAAACTATATAAAAGAGAATGAACTGTTGTACGGATCAGTATTTTTACAAGCGGTGTGCAAGCAACACCTGAAGATGGAAAGTGTGAAGGACAAGATTGTAAATGAACTACATAAACCAGCAAGAAGAAGATTTCCAAGAAGAAGTACAATTATTAAGGGAATGAATGATCTTTATCAAGCTGATCTCATTGAAATGATACCGCACAGTAAATTAAACAAAGGTTTTAAATATATTTTAACAATTATAGACTGTTTTACTAAAATAGCTGACGCTTTACCATTAAAGGATAAGACTGGTAAAAGTGTTACAAAAGCTATGGAAACAACGATACAAAGAAATAAATTCAAAATCAAACATCTACAGACCGATGATGGAAAAGAATATTTTAATAAAGACTTTGGAGCTTTGATGAAAAAATATCAAATAAATCATTATTCTACAAATTCTGAAGTTAAAGCTTCAATAATTGAAAGATTCAATAGAACATTGAAAGGAGCGATGTACAAACAATTTTCAAAACGAGGATCATACGTGTGGTATGACATATTACCACAACTTATAAAAGAGTATAACAACAAATATCATCGTACCATTGGAATGAAACCTATCCAAGTAAACAGCGCTAATGCTAAGGTTGTATTACAACGCATCAGAAATAATACAACACCTAAATTGGAAAAGTTGCAACCAAAAAAGTTTAAGGTCAACGATAAAGTTCGTATAAGCAAGTACAAAGGTGTATTTAGTAAAAGGTATCTACCAAATTGGACTAATGAAGTATTTACAGTTTATAAAGTGCAACCAACTATACCTGAAACTTACTTATTAAAGGATAACAAGGGTGAATTACTTCAAGGTGGATTCTACGGACATGAATTGTTGAAATCAAATGTTGGTGATGTATATCTTGTTGAGAAGGTTTTACAAAGGAAAAAAGATATGGTTAAAGTCCGGTGGTTAGGATTCGATAAAAGTGAAGACTCTTGGATTCCTTCAAAAGACTTGGTATAGTAATTTAATAGCTCATTGTGTGTTTAACCTTGATACAAGATGGAGATTGTACAACAAAAAGATCGATTTAATATCAATAATATTGATGAATTGACGGTTGACAATGATAGGTTAAATCATGGTAAACATGGTGAATTACTACCAAATACGATAAGATGTTTAATAACTGGTCCTTCAAATTGTGGAAAAACAAATGTTGTTTTTAACCTTATAACTAATCCTAAAGGATTGCGCTTTAACAATATATACATTTTTTCAAAATCATTGCAACAACCGAAATATCAATTATTGGATAAAGTACTTGCAAGTGTACCTGAAGTGAATTTCTACAAGTTTAATGCCAGTGAAACAATTATGCAACCAAATGAAGCAAAACCATTTTCTATTTTTATTTTTGACGATGTGTCTTGTGAAAATCACGACAATATAAGGAATTATTTCGCTATGGGAAGACATCATAATATCGATAGCATTTATATTGGTCAAACATACAGCAAAATTCCAAAACAACTTATAAGAGATAATGCAAATATGTTGATTATCTTTAAGCAAGATGAAACAAATTTAAAGCATATATACAATGATCATGTAAATGCGGATATGCCATTTGAGAAATTTAAAGAAATGTGTGGCAAAGCATGGAATGAGAAATATGGCTTTCTCGTTATTATGAAGGAAGAAGATATTAAAAATGGTAGATATCGTATAGGGTTGGATAAATTTGTATTTATGCGTTGAACTACCGATGCTACATCTAGTTACACGTTGAACTTCACAGTGTAAACATGGTGAATCAAGAAAAACTATTGAAAGAAATAAAATCACTCAGTGATTCTATTAGGATGAAGAATCGTGCATTGAGGATGGGTTTAAGTGAAAGAGAAGAATTTCTAGAGACTACATTTAAACCTATTACGGAACCTTTAAAACAGATATCAGAAACTATTGGTAAACCTCGTTATGAAGGAGATGTTTTACTACCAGTTTCTAAACAAGAAGTACAAGCATTAAAAAAAGAAGAAGATGATGATTCATATACAAGTGCTAGTGAGCAAGAAGAAACAAAAGAAGAAGAAGAACCAATTGTTGAAAAGGAAGAAGAACAGCCAATACCTGAAGCAGAACAATCTATTCCAAATTTAACTCAATTGAGTAGCGATATATTACAACATGGACCTCTTGGAAGAAAATATATAATGAAGATGCTACATGACATGAAATCAAACCCAAATTTGAGTAGATCACACGTATACGGAGCAAGAATTGATGGGAATGAATTAAAGATCGGCGATTCAAAGCTTGAAATAACACAAGACGATTACATCATTATTGGTGAGCATAAATATAAAGGAACAAAAGGACTTTATGAATTAATTTTAAAAACATACCACTAAGATATTCATCCAAAGATTTAAGTGTTTTTAAGGAGATTCTACAAAATACTAACGCTCATAAAAGAAACTACTTAAAGGATGCAATGATTAATCGTTCACGTGCAACAAAATATAACATTGTTATAAAAAAGTTGTTTCCTCCACGAAAATTGCCAACATTACGTACTGCACCAGCGGTGAGACAACCACTGAAAAGAAAATCTTTATCACTTATGGATTTATCACTTCTTGAACAACATGGTAAAAAGAGTAAAGGAGATACTTCAACATCTGGCAAAGGATTGATGAAAAATCTATACAATACGAATGTGATTTACTACAACGACATCAATAAATTGGTTGATAGAATGAGACTATTGCATGAAGCCATGGAAGCCGGTCATACAGGTTTAAATAATGAATGGGTAGCTCTGATTGACGAACTCAGGAATCGCGGCATAATCGTATAATTGTCCGCGGATATATAAGAGTTGCAGGCGTATAATGTGTCAGTTCTAACATGAGCGTCGACAAGTTCGGACGATACTCCGCGTTAGGAGTGCAAGTTGGAGAAAACAGAAAAAGAAGTGGATTACCGCAAACACCCGAAGGTGACTATAACATAAATAATAAACGTTTAAAGTTTGTTAGAGATCCAGAAGAAGATGGAGATGCAACAAATTTAAAAACAGTAAAGAAGGAAACATCTACAAGTTTAAAACTCGACAACAACCAACTGTATGATGCAAAATCTCACAGAGTTATTAATGTTGCAAAACCAGTCAACAATGGAGATGTTGTTAATAAAGGCTATTTCCTATCTGCGATGGAATACGCTTTACTGTTGGAAAAGACTAAAAGTGGAAAAAAGTACAATGCTTTAAATTATAAAATAACTAATGTGGCAGATCCAACCGAGGATACAGATACAATCAATAAGCGTTATTTGCACTCTGTAATACCAGAAAAGAAAAAAGATGGATTTTCCTTCTATAAATACACTATAAACGATATTGGATATCCTAAAGAAGAAAGTGATGGTGTTAATATAAAATACATTAAAGATAATTGTATTTTATATAATGGTGCTGTTATTGATTGTCATGGAAAAGTGTTGTCCAATCTGAAAGATGGTTCAACTCCATCGGATGCTGCTACCGTGAGACAAATGAATGAAAGCTTGAAGAAAGGAACATCCGCTTTTGTTAAACAAAATCAGGTGGTGTCAAAGAAAGGTGATGAGTTTATGCAAGGAAGTGAAAAGTTTACCTTACTACAACTACAAAATAACAAGTGGGATGGAAAAAATAAAAGATTGTCAAATATAAGTTTAGGCACGGAAGAACATGATGCTGTTATTTTAACACAAGTGCCACAACTATCAGCTACTGGTGTTAACTTTATATGTGGAGGTAGACGATTAACCCATGTAAAATCTGGTAAAGATGATAATGATTGTGTTGTTGTGAAACAAACTATAGTTTTAGATAAAATAAATAACTTATATGATGGAAAAAATAGAAGAATATCTAACATATCAGCAGGAATAGCTCCGAATGATGTTGTTACTATTAATCAAGTTATAGCAACCTCTAATAACGATCCATCTGTGTATACATGTAATGGTAAACGTATCACAAATCTTGATAATCCAACAGACTACAAAGATGCTACTAATGTAGAGTATGTAATGAATCTTGTAGGTAATGCAGTTGTTGATATGCACAATCATATAATTGGTAAATCAAATCACGATAAAATCGAAGGTGCTAAGAGAGAAAAATGGATTAAAGATACAATCATCGATATATACGGGTAAAGCTTGTGAATATTTAAGTATGGATTCCCAAAAAATGATTCATTATCATAAAGTATTTCATAGAGTGAAGACGTTGGTTACATAAAACAGCATAATGAAGACCGTATCGCTCAGTCGTCGTCAAGACAGCGGCAAGAGAGGACGTGGTTTAACATCAGCTGCATTATCCCTGCTCAGACGGATTCCAATTGGTGCTGTTGTGAATCGAACGATAGACGCTTTACCATACGAATTACATCTGCCCGGAGGTTATCAATATTGTGGACCTGGAACTAAGTTGGCAAAACGTTTAGCAAGAGGAGATCCTGGAATTAATAAATTAGATCAAGCTTGCAAAGAACACGATATAGCATATTCAAAGTATAAAGATTCAACAAATAGATCAATAGCGGATAAAATTCTAGCGGAAAAAGCTTGGCAAAGAGTAAAATCAAGTGACGCAAGTATTGCAGAAAAAGCAGCGGCTTGGGCAGTAACTACAGCCATGAAGACGAAAGCAAAGTTAGGTGCTGGAAGACGTCGCAGAGGAAGACCTGCAAAAAGAAGCGCTCCCAAAAGAGGTGGAAACATTAAAAAAGGACATCGTAGAACTCGTAAGACAAATGTAAAGAAGACTTCTGTTTGGCAAATGGTAAAAAACGGAGCAGGTTTATACCTAAGACCATACCGTGTGTACTAAATAAAAAGAATCAATTGATAATTCCAAATAAAGCCTTAACAAATCATCAGTTAAATGATTATGTAAAATGTTTGAAAATACCATTTTTTCGAGGAGTTTTTATGAAAGATGCATTACCAACTAAAATATGGGAAAATGAAACTGGAATAGTAAATTTGGATTCCACCTATGGTCCAGGCACTCATTGGGTATGCTATAAAAAGCTCGGACAAACCGTTTACTACTTTGACAGTTTTGGCAATCTACCACCGCCGAAAGAACTGCAACATTATTTTCGAAACTCCAAAAACATTTTTTACAATTACAAAAGAGAACAACCTAACAATACTGAAATATGTGGGCATTTATGTTTGGAGTTTCTAGCGAAGAGTGTCAGTCAGCTTTAAGATGTCATCGTATACAGTGTCACTGAGTGGAAATTCATCCACATTGAAAAGTACGCTGTTCCCAGCATTGCGTCTATCCAAGGAAAGATTATGGGAAGCGGCATTACTTGATTTAACTACCTACAACTCAATTCCCAATGTTACGGAAGGAAAGAACAATTTACTACATTATTATGAAACTAAGGATGCTTCAGGAAAATACTCAGAATTGAAAATAATTACATTTCCTACTGGAGCTTATGAAATCGATGATATAAACCAATTACTACAAAAACAACTCGGAGAAGAAAATATCACCGTTAAAGGAAACAATAATACTTTAAAAGCAGAAATAACTTCAAAATATTATATCGATGTCAGTTTCAAAAACTCCATTGGCAGTTTACTTGGATTTACAGATACAAAAAAGAATATATTAACTCCTGGAACTACTCATTCAGGTGATACAACTGTTACAATATTGAAAGTCAATAGTATCGATGTAACGTGTAATATTATACACGGATCGTATAGAGAAGGAGTGAATCAGCATATTTTACATACATTTTATCCAACAGTGGCTCCTGGTTTTAAAATTGTTGAGAAGCCACAAAACTTGATATACCTACCGTTAAACACCAGTTTCATTTCAGACATCGTACTGAACATATTGGATCAAGACGGTGTTAGTGTTGACTTTAGAGGAGAAACGATAACTATACGGATACACATCAGAGCGGCAACATAAAGGTCAACATGGGATTATCATTTAAACCGCAACGGAAGAGTCGGGAGCTCAGTAGCTCCTCGACATTGGAAGAGTTAACATCGGACAACATTCGTTTTCTACAGAAGATTGGATTGAAACTTAACAACGATGGATATCCTGGATATATCTCAAGGACCGACATTCGACGAAACACTATGGGAGAAGGAATATCACACGCACAACCCTTACACTTCATCAAAATTAAACAATAACGATGAAATAAGGATTCCCATTCAACAACAAGATATTTACACATTACCGTGTGAAAGTTATTTGTACATTGAAGGACGGGTATTAAAATTGGATGGAAAAACTGCTTCAACAGTTCCTTTTATAAATAACCCGATGGCATATCTTTTTGATGAAATAAGATATGAGATATCAGGGGTGACAGTTGATTCGACAAAAAAGGTTGGTATAACAACGACATTGAAAGGATTAACATCATTAACACCGCATGAGAAGAATTCAATAGTCACCGCCGGATGGGTTGCCCCTGATAAAGACACTATAACACCGGATTCCAACGGTCACTTTGATTTTCATGTACCCTTACGATTGCTTTTGGGATTCGCTGAAGATTACAAACGAATAATAATAAATGTCAAACAAGAATTGGTATTACTCAGATCTTCAACTAACAAGGACTTGATACTTGCAGACCCTGCAACTACGGAAGATAAACTGGAATGGCAACTACAATTGGATAAAGTTGTTTGGAGAGTACCTCATGTAAGATTGGCCGATGAAACATAGAATCGTATTATTGAGAAAGTTAAAGTCTGACCGTGATATTGTGATGCCATTCCGAAGTTGGGAATTCCATGAATATCCTACACTACCTCAGACAGAACGACAAACATGGACCGTCAAGACATCAACTTATTTGGAACGGGCAAGGTACATAATACTCGGTTTTCAAACTAAGCGAAAAGATGTTATCACTGCAAATGCCGGTCAATTTGATCACTGTAAAATAAAGAATTGTAAAGTTTTCTTAAACTCTCAATTCTTTCCGTATGACAATTTGAATGTCATGTTCAGCAAAAAACGTTTTTCCATTTTATACGATATGTATGCAAGATTTCAATCGTCATATTATGGAAAGACTAATACACCACTATTATCGCCTGACCAGTATTATTCCAAGGCTCCGATAATTGTAATCGATTGTTCAAAACAAAATGAATCGGTAAAATCATCAAGTGTGGATATAAAAATTGAAATGGAATTTGAACACCAGTAGCGGATGGAACTTCAGCATACTGTCTAATTCTACATGATAAAATAGTTACTTACACACCGCTGACCGGAATTGTGAAGAATGTACTTTTAAAAAGAATTAGTACAACGACTGCAGATTTTTGAGGTTAGAATTATCTGCTTCAATTTTTGAGGTTAGAATTTCGTTTGTGAAAAACAAGTTGAAAACAAACATTTATGTGATTGTATAAATTTCAAGGATTTCACGAAAACATAAAAGAGAGAAAATCATGAGTGGAAAGTTCATTTTATATTCGACCGTCGTATGGGAAACATCGTTCGCAAGATGAGTTCTACTAACGGAGAAGAAAATACACCTCTAATGGATGAGAATAGTTCAGATATAGAAAAACAAGTTGAACGAGAAATGGACGAGTTCCTCAAGTTTAACAAACATAAGAGAGAGAAGAAGAAAAAGAAGAGAAGAAGCTGAAAAGAAGTAAAAGAAAAAAGGTTGAAGTTAACATTACAACTAATATTTTAACAGAAGTATTTCTTCGGATTTTCTACCCCATTTCATCATGCATGACGAAAAGTATTTCAGTTGGAATTTAAAATCATTGGATTATTCACCGATTGTTATTTTAAATCATGGAAATAAAATGGTTACATTCACTGAAACTTCTTGGGAATCATTTATGAAACATTTACATCTTTTGGAATGTTATTTGAGTAACAACACATTTGGAAGAAGAACAAGATTAAGTTTATTGGAATCAAATATTGAAGTTGATATAGTGAAACATCGTGGGGGACAAATGGTTCGCTTCAGAGATTTAACTAGACATGATGTAAAATTACATTTGACTAAAGAAGAATTTTACACTTTAAGTTGTACTACCGGTCCCGTCACCAGATATTTGAAACAACTAATATTTTCAAGTGCAATAATCAAAGACTATCTAATCGATACATTGGACAGACAACCTTTCGTTCCAATTTTATACGGTCCCGTGGATACTTCAATTTTTTATCGAATACCTCAAGAAGTGGATATGTGGAGACAATTGAACAACTATCACACCAACTTTAATATCGACGAAGAAGCGCAAGAAGTTAAAGAAGAACAATCGTGTTTGTAATACAAGTCAGTTGCTGACGAGACTTCATCATGAACAAACGGGTTTCGTTTTCTAATGCGCCACATATAATGGAAGTTAAAAAAGGTATAATTGAATTCAAGCTTTTCGAGGAAATGATGGAAATTTTATTATAAAAGAATTAGTAATTTTGGATATGAACACATCTGTAGTTTATCATTACTTATTCAAACCTCCATTACCATTCAATAGACTAACAACTAAAGCGAAAGTTACAAACAAATGGTTTGTACAAACATTTTCACAACTTAAGATGGGATGAAGGTTTTATTAATTATAACATGATGCCGCACATTATGAATCATTACTGCAAAGAGTTCAAAACTATCTACACAAGAGGATTGGAAAAAGCTAATTGGATACAATCATTTACAAGCAACGAAGTGATAAATGCAATAATAGATAGAGATTTCCAATGCTACTTCAATGAACTTTGTATTTCATCAAAGAGTTTTAAACATCGAAGGTCACAGTGCGCTTTGAAGAATGCTTACCGCTTAAATAATTTCCTTCAACAGAATGGTGGGGGTAATGTCGGTAATAAAAGTGAGAGCGCTACCATGACGCAGCATGAGTATTACTCGAACCTCCGAAGAGACAACATCTCCGACGGACATTATTATTAACAAGAAGATTAACAATAACATCAAGATGGCATCACAGAACTTTCTTCAAAATTTGGTTGATCAATTCAACGCTCATTCTAAATCAACAATCTTACCGACGAAGAAATGTTCTGAACTAAAAGAAGAAAACATTACATCATACATACAATCAAGAAGATGGACACTTCAATTGGTGATGCTATTAATTGCACATTGAGCGAGGCGCCGTATACAGTTGGTGACGAACCGAAGTTTCAAATCTTCCTACCGAAACGGTTTGTACAACTTCTACAAAATGAAGATCTTCGAGTTATTCAACCTGGCGCACTCTATTTAGTTTCACACGGACCGAGTGGAAACAACTCAACTGAACTAACTATTCATGTAACACCTACTACTAACTAGTTTGTACATAACATTGTAAATATATGTGTTTGTAATGGTTTCTCAATAAAGATGATATAAAACAAAAAAGAAAAATAAAAGAAGCAACATATTGTTATGTCTTTGTACATAGCAATATGTTGCTTTTTTTAAAAATCCACGGGATGACCTTGACCCAATTTTGTGTGATAATAAAAGTGAAAATCAACTTGTGAAATTCATCAGTCTACGACTACCTTTCGTACCGTACACATCTCGCTCTCTATAACTAAATACAAAACTTCAACATGTCCTTAAAGGTCAAGTGTGCATCTTACGATACCAACACCATTACGAGTTTTGAACAACTTGAAGATTTAACCAACGAAATGCGAGTTTTACTTACGGTGGTTATCACTTAACTGTTGATGTTAGTGCTACTAATGTAAGGGATGTTTACTAAAACAAAATACTGCGATGATGAAGTATTTCTTTCTACACAACCTACAACATCTTCATCGCCAACTGGTCAACATAACATCAAGTTCCACAAGTACTACCAATGTTAAATAGCTTTTATCAAATAAAACTAAGGAATCACGTGATCAATGTCAAGTTGATAAAAAGGGTGTGATACTCGGATAACTAATCATTCGCTTCCCAACTCTCGCTGCGTCAACACCTATTTTTAAAGATGTTATACAGAATGATGATTGAACTTGATGGAAAGATCTATGGAAAAGATTACAACACCGTTGAACAAATGACAGAAGATTTAGAAATATTAACCCGAGAAGGATATCAGGCTAAATTAATTTTAAAATTTCCTGAAGTACATCCACTATCGACTGAAGAACTTATCGCTATGGCTAAAGCGGAGAGAGAGAAAAAGTCTGAAGAAAACAAACAGGAGGGAGAGAAAAAGTCTGAAGAAAACAAACAGAAACAAACTTCTTAAGTATCAATTTTCCTTACATTAGTAAGGTATAATTTTTTAAAACTTCGTTTGGATGACCTTGAAATTATCCCCACCACTTTTTGTAGTACATAAAACTGACTATTCAACACTGTACACTCTTATTCTTTCACTGGACTCAGCAGCGTCAACATGGAAAAACAAAATTACAAGTACGAACCTCGTTACTGTTGTGAACAACAGTGTACAGATTTAGGACCAATGATGGTGGACGGGTTAGCTTGCACTAAGTGTGAATTTTTCGGATCTTGTTACTGCAAGTGCAAAACAAAACAACTACCGCCACCGGAATTGCGAACTTTCAAATTTTACAAATCAAGATATTTTCATACATGCTGTCCTCAAAGATGTTTCAAATTTCATCCTCTCGATCTAGCTTATTGTCAACGCACCAAGTCTCATCAAGATGATTTTTTGTACACATATGATAAAAAGATGTAAATACAGATCAGATTGGTATTCAGATCCTGTTGAACCATCGAATGTGTAATTTCAGTTTTACACTCTTTTTTAAAACTTCAATTGGATGACCTTGAGATTTCCCCCCACCATTGGTTTTTTTTTTTTAGATTCCCCCCACCATAAGTCTTTTAGATTTCTCCCCACCATTAGTTTAAGTTTTGTATCTTATTGAATCCACCTTTGAATTATTTCACTTCCAACATTCTAACTAACAACATGGGAACACCTTTCGTCAGGTTTCAACATATAATAACTGAGAGGGAAGAAATGGAAGAATTGTTTCAAAACTTGCTCGCTATAATGGATA
>CM061533.1:111550042-111732003 GCA_030545055.2 Neoaliturus tenellus
CAATTAAGAGTTCCCCATGTTTGCCACTATTTTCAATTAACCTTTCCAAGTCCCAAAACACAATGTCCAAATTAACCAAGTTCGCTCGTCCAATTTGAAACACACTATTCCCCCCAAAGTCACTTGCTCTCACTTGTTGTCCTGTATACTGCTTCTTCTTCCACGCTACAATCACTACCCTACCTTCTTCAACAACCATTTTTTTAACATTATCATACACCTTCTTCAACATCCCTCTACAGTTTAAATAGTTTATGGTTACATACTCCCACTCCTTACCAATGATCAGTGATCCACTCATTTTCTAGCGTTCCACTGGAAGGTTCAAAGCAGAATGAAGTCGGGATGTACAGACCCCCCTCTTTTATACCAGTTAACCGGTTGTCCTTGCTGTAAAGTGGGTCAAGGTCATCCAATGCTACCCTTTGAGCGGGGGATAGACCACTAAGCAGCATGCTAGTCCATTGCCGCAAAGTAGTCTATCCCCCGCTCTGTATTCTACACACACACACACATGTCCCTGTCCAAGTCTTTCATTACATACCCAATATATATTCAGTTCCTTCATCATCACTATCACTCATCACTGCTTCCACAAACTCCACAGGATTAAAGTTAAATTGTTTCAATTGTTCTTTTAAGTTTTCAATTTGTTGGTCCTTTACTTCTAAAACACTGTGAAGGTGTGATATGTAGTCCGCTGCCTCGTTGATGCTTGCTACTCTCGGATCGCCTAACTTCAAGCTGGGAACTACACCCTGCAGCCTGTAGTACGCCATACGCCTTTCTTGCTCCTGCCGTTGACCAGGACTGAGCAAGCCTTGCCCGTCTTGGCTCACCTCCAGCAAGGTCCGTAGCATTGGAGCTTTGCAGGCGTTTGCCCGAGCAACAGTTATGCTGTGGAATGGTCGAGCAGGTCCACGAGTAGCAGGCAGGACGTTGGCAGCACGCCTTCTTGAAGAAGAAGAGGAAGCCTGAGAAGTTTTGCAGTTGGAAGCCATGTTGAAGTGAGGTATTCAGCTAAGCGATACAAAGCAGAATAACCAAACTGCACATCAATACCCGTATATATACACTTATCAGTGGTGGGGGTACTAGCTAGCCTTGGTAAAGTGGGTCAAGGCCATCCAAAAACATTACCAGAACGGGGGATAGATCACTAAGTGGCATGTTAGTCCATTGCCACAGAGTGATCTATCCCCCGCTCTGTATTTCACATTCACGCACACATTCATACATACACACAAGTCCCAGTCCAAGTCTTTACCCACACACCTATCCACTCTCATCCTCACTATCATCACTGTCCAACAGGCTTTCACACTTCTTAATCAGTTTTTCCCATTTACTCCTGACATAAAGTAGCTCCCTGCGAGTATTCTCTAGCATTCTGTCCCTTTGCTCTATCACTTCGTCGTACCACTCGATGATGTTTGGTGGAGTCTGAGTTGATGCATCCGTCGTGGTTGGTTGAGACGCTCCGCTGCTCCGCAACTCCTTCCTCACAGGACCAAAGCCGGAGAATCGGACACGACTTCTTGACGAAGGCGCCGATCGGATTGGTCCAATGCTCGGGCTGGAGTTGGAGGCGACCGGGCCAGAGGTAGAGGCTGGGACGTTCATAGCAGACATGGTGGTGTTCAGCTTAACGGTGTAAAGCAGAATGAGAGGACGGTTGATCACCACTCCTATATATACCCATTTTTAGTGGTGGGGATAACACTGGGGGGGGGGGGGGGTGTAAAGAAATTTTGCTTAGTCTTCCCGGTCATCAGTTTTACATACCTTTAGCACACCCATTATTTTGGTTTCTTCAATAACTTTACACACCTCAAACACCCAAGCAAACAGCTCATCTATGTTGTTATAATTAATTTTTGTCCAGTGTTCATACTTATGAGTTTGGTTGTTTATAATACATAGATAAAATGTAGACCCGTCTTGTCTTATACAATACTCAACTTCCATTCTATGCTGGTTTAGTACTTCCCAAGCATTGTGTTGATCTATCAAGAAGTCACCACCTTTGTAATTGTACCGTGACATGTTTACACGGAGCACAGAAACAGACTGAAGCAAATGAACGGCTCATACAAGCTTAGTAAGAGCGTTAGAGTGGGGGTATCACGTGATACACAACATTAGTTGTAAGTAATTTATATGGGTCAAGGTCATTCAAACTTTGAAAAATTTTTACCTCCAAACACTTGTAGCAAGCTACAAGTGTTTGGAGGTAAGTTTTTATTTGTTAATGATTTATTTGTAACTTAGTCTTCACCCTCAAGGACACGGTTTGAGATTGTCCCAGTGACTTTACATCACCGCCAGGTTAAAGTATTATACAAGTCAAGTATTTTTTTTTTTTATTAGTTGACTTGTATAATACCCCTCTCCCTTACTTTAAGAGGGTTAAGACTAAATTTGGAAAAATAATTTGGAAAAAGACTTTTTAAATATTGTCCAACACAGCCTAACAATTTTGTTTTTTTTTTGGTGGGCCCATGTCCTAGTCCATTTCCCACACGGTTTCACATCCTTTCCTTCGTATTAGATAGGCTTTAGGTATGAAAAATTCTCTTTGTACCATACGAGGTGGTACTTGCATTGTACAAAGGCGGCCTTCACCTTTTACAACGATTTCTACTTTCTTATTACCTGCTCCATATGTCTGACCAATGAAATAGTATTTTTCATCAACCTTTAGCCTTCTAATATCCCGCGGTTGCGGACCGTGGGGATGTCTGAACTTGAACGTTTTAGGCTTAATGTACAGAGTATAGGGTTTGAATTGCCGAAATTTGACTGTACTTTTGAGGTGTCGTTGGCAGCGATCCCCTTCTGCACAAGCAAGTTTCTGGCAACACAAAACCCCAAACTTACTAGACATCCAAGCGTAATCGCATTTCTTACCCTTGCCAGCAGGGGCTTTAACGCGTTTACGTTTCTGTGTTGGACTCTTTAGCGGAGTGTCTTGGAGCTTCTCTGAATTAGGCTGGCTAGAAGGGATGGGGTTGGAAGGAGGTAGAAGGGGCAAAGATTGTTCAAGCGGGATGGAGCAAACAATTTTGGGCGGGGTAGGAGAGCGTGTTAGGTCTATGGTGGGAAGATCAGGGGAGAAGATGGATTTACGGGGTGGTTTGGTTGGTGTAGGTGGCATGGGGGATATAGGTGAAGGACATTGGGATGTAGTGTATGAGAGGATTTTCCGGGTTCTGCTGTATGGGGTGATCCTCGACCTAGACGTCTCTTCAAAAGCCGCAGACTCCGATCCTGAGTCCGATAGCAGCGAGAGTGCTGGAGAGGCTACCGGGACTCGGCCTGACGACTTGACGAGTTCTCCTGACGATGGCTGTGCACCAGCCTCTTCCACTGTCGCCGGCAATGGCGACAGGCTGGGCATTGAGGCGGGCTGTGGTGGCGGCGGCGGCGGTGGCGGCATCGTCAGGCAGCTCAGGATGTTCGCAGTCATCAGGTATTCCAGGATCGAAGTCGAGGATGATGAGGGTCGAGACGCGTCGGTCGAGGTTGAAGTTGATGGGTAGTTTTTTAGCTTCAGACCCATTTTACCCATTGTAATAAATGAAAAGAAGAGATGTAAAGAAAGAAGTGAACGTGTAAAACAAAAGTCTCAAGAGCGAGAGAGAGTACCTGTCCGTATGGGGGCTTGGACCGGAATGAGAAGTGCGTGCAGCCCGGCCGCCTTATATCCCCACCGGGGCTGCCACGCCCAGGATATTAGGGGTGGGGGTGGGGGTGGGGGTGGGGGTGGGGGTGGGGGTGGGGGTGGGGGTGGGGGTGGGGGGGGGGGGTTCGCACTTTTTGCGGGGGGGGGGGGGGTTCGCACTTTTTGCGGGGGGGGGGGGGGTTCGCACTTTTTGCGGGGGGGGGGGGGGTTCGCACTTTTTGCGGGGGGGGGGGGGTTCGCACTTTTTGCGGGGGGGGGGGGGGGGTTCGCACTTTTAAAAAATAAGCCCCACTTGAGGCATTTATGTTTCCATAGCTGAAGCCTCCCAAGGGACCCAACTATTAACAACTCCAAACTTGTGGGTTACAAATACCTAACTGTTATATTTTTTTAACAGACATTAATGTATTAACTGTGTTAATAAGACCTGACTGTTAAACACTTTGAAAGATTTTACATATTTAGGTCAAGGTCACCAAAAAACTTTAAAAAAATTAAGCCCCACACCCCCCTTTGGGGGTGTGAGGCACTTGGGTTGTCATCGCTGTAGCCTCCGAAGAGACCCAACTATGACAACAAGGCAACATCCAATGTCGTGTACCCTTCGCCACGCAAGACTTGTAAACATTTACTGCATTGTCTTTTCAGTAGTTAACAAAGATTCATTTACATGATTTTGTGTTTCCAGAAGGAAACAAACTGAGGACACCCTAGTGGCTTACGTCCTCGTCCGAGTGCAGAGGCCGCCGCAACCTTTTGCATGCCAGCGTACAAACGGACATGCTCCCAAATGCCATCCGCAACCTTTTGCATGCCTGGCAGGAGCCTACCGATAATTAAAATAGGCTTTACACGGGGGCCTACTCCCGTAACCTATCTTTAATATTTTTCATTTAAAATGCATTGAATTTTTACAAGTCTTTGTAGGTCAAGGCCACACGGACATTAAAAAATTTCGGCCCCCGTACATCCATGGCGAACCACGAATGTTCGGGGGCCTTGGGGACTAAAAACACAAATAGCTAACAAAGATTCATTTACATAATTTTGAGTTTCCAGAAGGGAAACATACTGAGGACACCCTAATGGCTTACGTCCTCGGTCCGAGTGCAGAGGCCGCCACAACCTTTTGCTTGCCAGCTTACAAACGGACATGCTCCCCAAATGCCATCCGCAACCTTTTGCATGCCTGGCAAGGAGCCTACCAATTATTAAAAGTGGCTTTACACGGGGGCCTACTCCCGTTCCCTGACTTTACAATTTACTTTGAGCATTGAAAAAGCTCAAGGGGGGATTGCTAAAACAAGCGTATACACTTTAGAAACATATAACACACTTACAACACACACAATTGAGCTCAACGTAGTCAATGCTGGAACAAGCACATACACATTAAACACATATAACAAACAGGACACAAAGGATAAAAGACACAGGAGACATAGGGTACAAGTAAAACACTCTCATATAAAACAATTCGCAATACCCAAACGCAAGCGCAATATCTTACAACTAATACAAGTCTTAAAGTTAGAGTAGACTTCGCTAAACACTGAAGGCGCCATTCAATGTTTAGTGATGCCTATGGCGGTCCGTCCCGGTCGTTCACGTTCAACGCGCGGGAGCGGACTGCGAGCTGGCTCTGGCCGGACCCCCTTATATCCCCACCGGGGCTGCCACGCCCAGGATATCAGGGGTGGGGGAGGGGGTGGGGGTGGGGGTGGGGGTGGGGGTGGGGGTGGGGGTGGGGGTGGGGGTGGGGGTGGGGGTGGGGGGGGGGGGGTTCGCACTTTTGTCGGGGGGGGGGGGGGTTCGCACTTTTGTCGGGGGGGGGGGGGGGGTTCGCACTTTTGTCGGGGGGGGGGGGGGGGGTTCGCACTTTTGTCGGGGGGGGGGGGGGGGGTTCGCACTTTTGTCGGGGGGGGGGGGGGGGTCAGGTAAGTTAAGTGGGTCAAGGTCACCCACAACACTTGTACTCTAAGTGTTGGCTATACCCCCACCACAACTGGGTCCCTAGGCTGCACAACACCGCTTCGCCAGTATGTCTCCGGCTTCCATGCGGTGCGTCTCGCTGTTCTCTAGCTCTCTATATGTAAGTAATTTTACAAGTTCTGAATGTAGGTCACTACACTTTAACTCTGGGACGATATCGACTTGTAGTATTTCAGTGTTTTGACTCAAGGTCATCACACTTTAACTCTAACACATCGGTTATCGTACCAGAGGTGCTCAATAACCTAACTTGTAATGTTTAGGGTGGCGTTTGCACGCCACGTGGTATCGCCATGAGTGTCCAGTCCAAGTTTTAAGTTAGATTAATTTTACTGTAATCTTTTCCATTTCCGCTTCGTTTTGCCAAAGTATAAGGTGTCGCTTAATAAAGTGGTATTTCTCTAAAGTTATAGGAGATTGCAGGGATACAATTAGTTTATTTAGGAGACTCTTCATCTTGGAGTTTAACACAATTTCCACTTTGACTTTGCTTCCTCGGCTCTCACAGCCTAAGCTGTACAGAAATGTTTCTTCTAGTGCCAACTCGGGCCAAGAGAACAATGTGTTGACTGTAGGACAGCTCATGGTGAAGTGATGCGATACTCCAGCGTACCACCTCACCTTCCCCCACCACTGTGACCTTCCCCCACTCCTGCTGTTTCCCCCACCTCTTTTCCCTTGACTCATGCGCTACAAGCAGTCTCTCAGTATTGTGCGGACTTTTGTGAGGTGAAGCCATGTCGCAGGACACTTTAGGTAAGAAACTTAGCCGTGTTAAGACTTTATTAGTTGCTCACTGTCCACCACTCAAAGTTAAGAGAGTTTCAACTTTAGCTAAGTGGCGCAAACTGTTGCGCGGACACCCTAAGTTTTATACCAAACAGACTAATGTCAGTTTTACTGATGAAGATTTGTTTAATATATTGGATGAAATGACTTTTCCTTGCAAAATTCAGTTAGTTACTCCCATTCCTGACAGTTTAGAGTCTTAGTCTCTCAAGCCAATATACCTAGAGTACACAGAGCCTGATAGTCAGTCACTCGGTGGCTGTCGTGGGGTGCGCATCGGTGTCGGCGCTCCGTTGTTAGGTTTTTCAAGGTCACAGTAATATCAAATTGTTGGTGTTGTGCTGGTTCAAGGTCACCTGAGGGATAACCGATTGCCCATTTAGGCAGGGTCATGTCAGAAACTCGAGTTTAACTTGGCACTTTTGCCGTTTCTCGTCGAAAATTCGCTCCAAGTGGTCAAGGTCACGGGGACTCTGACTGAAACTCGGAGCGTAGTGCGAGAAACGGCAAAAGTGCCAAAAAATTTTAAGTTTCGGCGTGACCTTGACCTCAGTGGCGTCGGTGACGTCATTTTGATGACGTAAGGGGTGATGACGTCATCAGCACGTCATTTCTGTGACGTCATGGGTGTGACGTCATAGAAATGACGTCATTAGTGATGACGTCATCGATGACGCAATCGATGACGTCATCGATGACGTCATCGGTGAGGTCATTGACCTCGATGACGTCATCCCTCAGGTGACCTTGAACTGGGCCAGCACCAACAATTTGACACTACTAAAATCACTCAGTGATTCTATTAGGATGAAGAATCGTGCATTGAGGATGGGTTTAAGTGAAAGAGAAGAATTTCTAGAGACTACATTTAAACCTATTACGGAACCTTTAAAACAGATATCAGAAACTATTGGTAAACCTCGTTATGAAGGAGATGTTTTACTACCAGTTTCTAAACAAAAAGTACAAGCATTAAAAAAAGAAGAAGATGATGATTCATATACAAGTGCTAGTGAGCAAGAAGAAACAAAAGAAGAAGAACCAATTGTTGAAAAGGAAGAAGAACAGCCAATACCTGAAGCTGAACAATCTATTCCAAATTTAACTCAATTGAGTAGCGATATATTACAACATGGACCTCTTGGAAGAAAATATATAATGAAAATGCTATATGACATGAAATCAAACCCGAATTTGAGTAGATCACACGTATACGGAGCAAGAATTGATGGGAATGAATTGAAGATTGGCGATTCAAAGCTTGAAATAACACAAGACGATTACATCATTATTGGTGAGCATAGATGTAAAGGAACAAAAGGATTATATGAATTAATTTTTAAAAACATACCACTAAGATATTCATCCAAAGATTTAAGTGTTTTTAAGGAGATTCTACAAAATACTAACGCTCATAAAAGAAACTACTTAAAGGATGGAATGATTAATCGTTCACGTGCAACAAAATATAACATCGTTATAAAAAAGTTGTTTCCTCCACGAAAATTGCCAACATTACGTACTGCACCAGCGGTGAGACAACCACTGAAAAGAAAATCTTTATCACTTATGGATTTATCACTTCTTGAACAACATGGTAAAAAGAGTAAAGGAGATACTTCAACATCTGGTAAAGGATTGATGAAAAATCTATACAATACAAATGTAATTTACTACAATGACATCAATAAATTGGTTGATAGAATGAGACTATTGCATGAAGCCATGGAAGCTGGTCATACAGGTTTAAATAATGAATGGGTAGCTCTGATTGACGAACTCAGGAATCGCGGCATAATTGTATAATTGTCCGCGGATATATAAGAGTTGCAGGTGTATAATGTGTCAGTTCTAACATGAGCGTCGACAAGTTCGGACGCTACTCCGCGTTAGGAGTGCAAGTTGGAGAAAACAGAAAAAGAAGTGGATTACCGCAAACACCCGAAGGTGACTATAACATAAATAATAAACGTTTAAAGTTTGTTAAAGAACTGAAGAAGATGGAGATGCAACAAATTTAAAGACAGTAAAGGAGGAAACATCTACAAGTTTAAAACTCGACAACAACCAACTGTATGATGCAAAACCAGTCAACAATGGAGATGTTGTTAATAAAGGCTATTTTCTATCTGCGATGGAATACGCTTTACTGTTGGAAAAGACTAAAAGTGGAAAAAAGTACAATGCTTTAAATTATAAAATAACTAATGTGGCAGATCCAACCGAGGATACAGATACAATTAATAAGCGTTATTTGCACTCTGTAATACCAGAAAAGAAAAAAGATGGATTTTCCTTCTATAAATATACTATAAACGATATTGGATATCCTAAAGAAGAAAGTGATGGTGTTAATATAAAATACATTAAAGATAATTGTATTTTATATAATAGTGCTGTTATTGATTGTCATGGAAAAGTGTTGTCCAATCTGAAAGATGGTTCAACTCCATCTGATGCTGCTACCGTGAGACAAATGAATGAAAGCTTGAAAAAAGGAACATCCGCTTTTGTTAAACAGAATCAGGTGGTGTCAAAGAAAGGTGATGAGTTTATGCAAGGAAGTGAAAAGTTTACCTTACTACAACTAAAAAATGACAAGTGGGATGGAAAAAATAAAAGATTGTCAAATATAAAATTAGGCACGGAAGAACATGATGCTGTTATTTTAACACAAGTACCACAACTATCAGCTACTGGTGTTAATTTTATATGTAAAGGTAGACGATTAACCCAAGTTAAATCTGGTAAAGATGATCAGGATTGTGTTGTTGTAAAACAAACTATAGTTTTAGATAAAATAAATAACGTATATGATGGAAAAAATAGAAGAATATCTAACATATCAGCAGGAATAGCTCCGAATGATGTTGCTACTATTAATCAAGTTATAGCAACCTCTAATAACGATCCATCTGCGTATACATGTAATGGTAAACGTATCACATATCTTGATAATCCTACACGTAACAAAGATGCTACTAATGTAGAGTATGTAATGAATCTTGTAGGTAATGTAGTTATTGATATGCATAATCATTTGATTAATGCATCGATGAAACACAATAAAATCGAAGATTCTCAGAGAAACCAATGGATTAAAGATGAAATCATTGATAGATACTAGTAAAACTTATGAATATTTAAGTATGGAATATACAAAAAAGGATTCATTATCATAAAGTATTTCATAGAGTGAAGACGTTGGTTACATAAAACAGCATAATGAAGACCGTATCGCTCAGTCGTCGTCAAGACAGCAGCAAGAGAGGACGTGGTTTAACATCAGCTGCATTATCCCTGCTCAGACGGATTCCAATTGGTGCTGTTGTGAATCGAGCGATAGACGCTTTACCATACGAATTACATCTGCCCGGAGGTTATCAATATTGTGGACCTGGAACTAAGTTGGCAAAACGTTTAGCAAGAGGAGATCCTGGAATTAATAAATTAGATCAAGCTTGCAAAGAACACGATATAGCATATTCAAAGTATAAAGATTCAACAAATAGATCAATAGCAGATAAAATTCTAGCGGAAAAAGCTTGGCAAAGAGTAAAATCAAGTGACGCAAGTATTGCAGAAAAAGCATCGGCTTGGGCAGTAACTACAGCCATGAAGACGAAAGCAAAGTTAGGTGGTGGAAAACGTCGCAGAGGAAGACCTGCAAAGAGAGGCACTCCCAAAAGAGGTGGAAACATTAAAAAAGGACGTCGTAGAACTCATAACGCAAGTATAAAGAAGACTTCTGTTTGGCAAATGGTAAAAAACGGAGCAGGTTTATACCTAAGACCATACCGTGTGTACTAAATAAGAAGAATCAATTAATAATTCCAAATAAAGCCTTAACAAATCATCAGTTAAATGATTATGTAAAATGTTTGAAAATACCATTCTTTCGAGGAGTTTTTATGAAAGATGCATTACCAACTAAAATATGGAAAAATGAAACTGGAATAGTAAATTTGGATTCCACCTATGGTCCAGGTACTCATTGGGTATGCTATAAAAAGCTCGGACAAACCGTTTACTACTTTGACAGTTTTGGCAATCTACCACCGCCAAAAGAACTTCAACATTATTTTCGAAACTTAAAAAACATTTTTTACAATTACAAAAGAGAACAACCTAACAATACTGAAATATGTGGGCATTTATGTTTGGAGTTTCTAGCGAAAAGTGTCAGTCAGCTTTAAGATGTCATCGTATACAGTGTCATTGAGTGGAAATTCATCCACATTAAAAAGTACGCTGTTCCCAGCATTGCGTCTATCCAAGGAACGATTATGGGAAGCGGCATTACTTGATTTGACTACCTACAACTCAATTCCCAATGTTACGGAAGGGAAGAACAATTTACTACATTATTATGAAACTAAGGATGCTGCAGGAAAATACTCAGAATTGAAAATAATTACATTTCCTACTGGAGCTTATGAAATTGATGATATAAACCAATTATTACAGAAACAACTCGGAGAAGACAATATCACCGTTAAAGGAAACAATAATACTTTAAAAGCAAAAAATAACTTCAAAATATTATATTGATGTCAGCTTGGAACAGTCGATTGGCAGTTTACTTGGATTTACAGATACAAAAAAGAAAATCTTAACTCCTGGAACTACTCATTCAGGTGATTCAACTGTAACAATATTGAAAGTAAATAGTATCGATGTCACGTGCAACATTATACACGGATCGTATAGAGATGGAGTTAATCAACATATTTTACATACATTTTATCCAACAGTGGCTCCCGGTTTTAAAATTGTTGAGAAGCCACAAAACTTGATATACCTACCGTTAAACACCAGTTTCATTTCAGACATCGTACTGAACATATTGGATCAAGACGGTCATAGTGTTGACTTTAGAGGAGAAACAATTACTATACGGATACACATCAGAGCAGCAACATAAAAGTCAACATGGGATTATCATTTAAACCGCAACGGAAGAGTCGGGAGCTCAGTAGCTCCTCAACATTGGAAGAGTTAACATCGGACAACATTCGTTTTCTACAGAAGATTGGATTGAAACTTAACAGCGATGGATATCCTGGATATATCTCAAGGACCAACGTTCGACGAAACACTATGGGAGAAGGAATATCACACGCACAACCCTTACACTTCATCAAAATTAAACAATAACGATGAAATAAGGATCCCCATTCAACAACAAGATATTTACACTTTACCGTGTGAAAGTTACTTGTACATCGAAGGACGGGTATTAAAATTGGATGGAAAAACTGCTTCAACAGTTCCTTTTATAAATAACCCGATGGCATATCTTTTTGATGAAATAAGATATGAAATATCAGGGGTGACGGTTGATTCAACAAAAAAGGTTGGTTTAACAACGACATTGAAAGGATTAACATCATTAACACCGCATGAGAAGAATTCAATAGTCACCGCCGGATGGGTTGCCCCCGATAAAGACACTATAACACCAGCTTCCAACGGTCACTTTGATTTTCATGTACCTTTACGATTGCTTTTGGGATTCGCTGAAGATTACAAACGGGTAATAATAAATGTCAAACAAGAATTAGTATTACTGAGATCTTCAACTAATAAGGACTTGATACTTGCAGACCCTGCAACTACGGAAGATAAACTGGAATGGCAACTACAGTTGGATAAAGTTGTTTGGAGAGTACCTCATGTAAGATTGGCTGATGAACATAGAATCCTATTATTGAGAAAGTTGAAATCTGACCGTGATATTGTGATGCCATTCCGAAGTTGGGAATTTCATGAATACCCTACACTACCTCAGACAAAACGACAAACATGGACAGTCAAGACATCAACTTACTTGGAACGAGCAAGGTACATAATACTCGGTTTTCAAACTAAGCGAAAAGATGTTATCACTGCAAATGCTGGTCAATTTGATCACTGTAAAATAAAGAATTGTAAAGTTTTCTTAAACTCTCAATTCTTTCCCTATGACAATTTGAATGTCATGTTCAGCAAAAAACGTTTTTCCATTTTATACGATATGTATGCAAGATTTCAATCGTCATATTATGGAAAAACTAATACACCACTATTATCACCTGACCAGTATTATTCCAAGGCTCCAATAATTGTAATCGATTGTTCAAAACAAAATGAATCGGTAAAATCATCAAGTGTGGATATAAAAATTGAAATGGAATTTGAAGAACCAGTAGCGGATGGAACTTCGGCATACTGTCTAATTCTACATGATAAAATAGTTACTTACACACCGCTGACCGGAATTGTGAAGAATGTACTTTAAGAAGAATTGTACAACGACTGCAAATTTTTGAGGTTAGAATTATCTGCTTCAATTTTTGAGGTTAGAATTTCATTTGTGAAAGACAAGTTGAAAACAAACAATTATGTAATTGTATAAATTTCAAGGATTTTACGAAAAATATAAAAGCGAGAAAATAATTAGTGGAAACTTCATTCTATCTTCAACCGTCGTATGGGAAACATCATTCGCAAGATGAATTCTACTAACGGAGAAGAAAATACACCTCTAATGGATGATAATAGTTCAGATATAGAAAAACAAGTTGAACGAGAAATGGACGAGTTCCTAAAGTTTAACAAACATAAGAAGAGAGAAGAAGAAGAAGCTGAAAAAGAAGTAAAAAGGAAGAAGGTTGAAGTTAACATTACAACCAATATTTTAACAGAAGTATTTCTTCGGATTATCTACCCAATTTCTTCATGTATGACAAAAAGTATATCAGTTGGAATTTTAAAATCAATGGATTATTCACCAATTGTTATTTTAAATCATGGAAACAAAATGGTTACTTTCAGTGAAACTACTTGGGAATCTCTCATGAAACATTTACATCTTTTGGAGTGCTATTTAAGTAACAACACATTTGGAAGAAGAACAAGATTAAGTTTATTGAAATCAAATATTGAAGTTGATATAGTAAAACATCGTGGAGGACAAATTGTTCGCTTCAGAGATTTAACTACCCACAATGTTAAATTATATTTTACTAAAGAAGAATTTTACACTTTAAGTTGTACTACCGGTCCTGTCACCAGATATTTGAAACAACTAATATTTTCAAGTGCAATAATTAAAGACTATCTAATTGATACATTGGACAAACAACCTTTTGTTCCAATTTTATACGGTCCCGTGGATACTTCAATCTTTAATAGAATACCTCAAGAAGTTGAAATGTGGAGACAATTAAACAACTATCACACCAATTTTAATATCGATGAAGTGGCACAAGAAGTGAAAGAAGAAGAACAATCCTGTCTGTTATAAACGTCGGCTCATTCAATTTTTAAGTCAGTTGTTAATAAGACTTCATCATGAATAAACGGGTTTCGTTTTCTAATGCACCACACATAATGGAAGTTAAAAGAGGTATAATTGAATTTCAAGCTTTCCGAGGAAATGATGGTAATTTTATTATTAAAGAATTAGTAATCTTGGACATGAACACATCAGTAGTTTATCATTATTTGTTCAAACCTCCAGTACCATTTAATAGACTAACAACTAAAGCGAAAGTTACAAACAAATGGTTGAACAAACATTTCACAACTTAAGATGGGATGAAGGTTTCATTAATTATAACATGATGCCGCACATTATGAATCATTATTGCAAAGAGTTTAAAATTATCTACACAAGAGGATTGGAAAAAGCAAATTGGATACAATCATTTACAAGCAACGAAGTGATTAATGCAATAATTGATAAAGATTTCCAATGCTACTTCAACGAACTTTGTATTTCATCAAAAAGTTTTAAACATCGAAGGTCGCAGTGCGCTTTAAAGAATGCCTGCCGCTTGAATAGTTTCCTTCAAAAAAGTGGTGGGGGTAGTGTCGATTATAAAAGTGAGAGCGCTACCATGACGCAGCATGAGTATTACTCGAACCTCCGAAGAGACAACATCTCCAACGGACATTCTTATTTACAAGAAAATTAACAATAACATTAAGATGGCATCGCAGAACTTACTTCAAAATTTGGTCGATCAGTTCAACGCTCATTCTAAATCATCAATTCTACCTACGAAGAAATGTTCTGAACTAAAAGAAGAAAAACATTACATCATTCATACGATCAAGAAAATGGAAACTTCAGTAGGTGATGCTATTAATTGCACATTGAGCGAGGCACCGTATACAGTTGGTGACGAACCGAAGTTTCAAATCTTCCTACCTACACGTTTTGTACAACTTCTTCAAAATGAAGATCTTCGTGTAGTTCAACCTGGCGCACTCTATTTGGTTTCGCACGGACCAAGTGGAAATAACTCTACTGAACTTACAATTCATGTAACACCTACTATTGATTAGTTTGTACATAACATTGTAAATATTTGTTTGTAATTGTTTTTCAATAAATATGATATAAAGAAAAAACAAAAAAATTAAAAGAAGCAACATATTGTGATGTCTTTGTACATTACAATATGTTGCTTTTTTAAAAATTCCACGGGATGACCTTGACCCACTTTTGTGTGATTATAAAAGCGAAAATCTACTTGTGAAATTCATCAGTCTACGACTACCTTTCGTACCGTACACATCTCGCTCACTCTATCGCTTAATATAAAAACTAAAAGATGTCTCTCAAAGTCAAGTGTGCATCTTATGATACCAACACCATTACAACTTTTGAACAACTCGAAGATTTAACCAACGAAATGCGAGTTTTACTTACCGGTGGTTATCACTTAACTGTTGATGTTAGTGCTACTAATACAAGGATGTTCACTAAAACAAAATATTGTGATGATGAAATATTTATTTCTAAACAACCTACAACTTCTTCATCGCCTACTGGTCAACATAACATCAAGTTCCAAAAATATTACCAATGTTGAATAACTTTTTTCAAACAAAACTACAACTAAAGAATCACGTGTTGAATGTGAGTTAATAAAAAGGATGTGATACTTGAATAAATAATCATTTGCTTCTCAGCTCTCACCACGACAAGACCTATTTAAGAAAATGTTGTACAGAATGATGATTCAACTTGATGGAAAAATCTATGGAAAAGATTACAACACTGTTGAACAAATGACTAAAGATATAGATGTATTAGCTAAAGAAGGATACCAAGCTAAATTAATTTTGAAATTTCCTGAAGTACATCCGCTATCAATAGAAGAACTAGTTGCTATGGCTAAAGCTGAGAAAGATAAAAAATCTGAAGAAAACAAAGAGAAACAAACTTCTTAAGTATCAACATTCCTTACATTAGTAAAGTATAATTTTTTAAAACTCCATTTGGATGACCTTGAAATTACCCCCACCACTTTTCATAGTACATAAAACTCGCTATTCAACACTATACACTCTTATTCTTTCACTGGACTCCGCAGCATCAACATGGAAGAGCAAAAATACAAGTACAAACCTCGTTACTGTTGTGAACAACAGTGTACAGATTTAGGACCAATGTTGGTGGATGGGTTAGCTTGTACTAAATGTGAATTCTTCGGATCTTGTTATTGCAAATGCAAAACAAAACAACTACCACCACCGGAATTGCGAACTTTCAAATTTTACAAATCAAGATATTTTCATACATGTTGTCCTCAAAGATGTTTCAAATTTCACCCTCTAGATCTTGCTCATTGTCAACGCACCAATTCTCATCAAGATGATTTTTGTACACATATGATAAAAAGATGTAAATACAGATCAGATTGGTATTCCGATCCTGTAGAACCATCAAATGTGTAATTTCAGTTTTATACTCTATTTTAAAACTTCATTTAGATGACCTTGAGATTTCCCCCACCACTAGTTCTAATTTTTATATAATATTAAATCATTCCACTTCCAACACTCTAACTAACAACATGGAAAACAAATTTATCAAGTTTGAACATATAATAACTGACAGGGAGGAGATGGAAGAATTGTTTCAAAACTTACTTTCTATCATTGACGAATATCCTATAAGATGGTTCAGAATTGTAGTTCAATATTTAAATCCTGGTGAATTGTTTTCTTCATCAAGTGAAGAAGATGAAACAACTACTTCGGTTCAAATAATTGAATTAAAAGACGAAGAAGAAGAACTAAACATTTTATTCAATCATAAGCTCAAGGTTCCCCATATAAAAGCCCCCTCCCTAGACAGCCCCCTTCCCTAGACGCCTACTCAAGGTCACCATTATATAAGCCCCCTCCCTATGTGCCGATCCTCATTCCATCACCGACTCTCCAACAATGAACAACTCTCCATTGGCCCGAATGAATTCTAGTTTTGAAATAAACTCTAAAGAAGAGTTACAAGACATTTTTAATATTTTACAAGAACTTGTAGATAATTGTACAACCATCAAAATGAATTTGGAAATAACATACGATTGTCCTATTTGTGATAAGGTTGAAAGTTTAGACGAAGACAGTTTACTAAATCTAACTCCTGCACCATATAACACTACTGATGGTAATAATGAAGAGCAACGTCTTTCCCCCACCACTTCTTTGTAATTCATCCTTTCCCCCCACCACTTCTTTATTTAACTAACATTTCTCCCTTTTACTTCTCATTCCGTCTTCGACTTCTGAACTATCAACATCACTTGTTTTAAAATTTCAAACACTAACACAATCATGATGGATATGATGGATGAAGTTCCCTTCGTAACTAGAATGGAAGAGGATAAATTGAAATTAGAAATTAAACGATTGGAAGTGGAACAGGAAAACCAACTCGAAATGTTACATTTGTTCAAGCTTTTCAAATATATCATCTGGGGACTCTGCATTTACCTTCTCATCGTCGTCGGTGTTTGCATTTACAACTCTGTAATTCATCACAAAAGTTCAACTTGTTTAAACTCTGCTGTTGCACATTAATTCTATGTTCACTAATAAAATTCAAAAGTTACTTCAACCTATCCTACTATCACCAACTAGTTCAACTTAGAACTATTTCTGGTGGTAGTTGGGTAGGCTTTTTTAAAACTTACTCTGGATGACCTTGACATACTTTCCAGATCCCATTTATAAATTTGAATTTCAGTTTTAAACTAACTTTTAATTTTGTTCAACTATTAAGAGTTTTGTTAACACCGTCAAATTTCAGTTTTCAACTAACTTTTAATTTATGTACACTTTTAGTTCAACCCTAGTTACTTTATTCGCAAATTCAGTTCAACCGACCGCCAACGCTATCGCCATCTCCACCCCAATATTTCAACATCTCTACCCCCAACACTTGCCCGAACATCTGCCCGTAGGGGCAGCTGCCCGGACATCTGTTCGGTTTTTAAAATATAAAAGAAAGGTAAAGGAGTGGGGGTGGCGCATGCTCACCAATGCAAAACTAAGGTTTGAGGTTAGAATTATCCATGGCGGCCGCCATGTCTGGTTCAGTTTCGCCACATAGAGTCGGCGACCGGTTATTGGTCTAAAGGAGTGGGGGAAGGGGTGGTGGGGGGAGGTTGCCGTTTTATAAGCCCTCTCCCTAGGCGGCGCTTCTCATCCGATCGCCAACTTTCAAACGATAAACACCTCTCCCATGGCACGAATCAATTATCCCGCTATCACCAACTACTTCAACTTAAAACTATTTCTGGTGATAGTTGGATAGAATTTTTAAAAACTTACTCTGGATGACCTTGACATATTTTCCACATCCCAGTTATAAGTTTGAATTTCAATTTTGAACTAACTCTTAATTTTTCTTCAACTGTTAGAGTTTCTTTAACACCGACGAATTTCAATTTTAAACTAACTTTTAATTTTATGCGCAAATTCACTTCACCCTAACGCCAACACTATCGCCATCTCCACCCCAACCTATATGGCATAACATATCACTACAGCATCTGATATATACCCTCTGCCCCCACCGGAAGCTATATGACATGGCAGCTGGCACCAGCTGCCCCGGCAGCTGCTCGGCGGGCAGCTGATCTGTGCCAGGAGTGGCTTTTTCCCACTACTAACATGGCATCGAATCAAGCTGTGCCGAGACCACGGAGGTATGCACACCGACGTTTTGGACCAATTTTCTTGTTCACTATTAAGTAATTATCAATAAATTTGTGATTAAAGAAAATTCGAATGGTTTTACTTAATACCTATAAAACTTATATTCAGTGTAAAGGGACTTTTCGGCCACACTGTATATTAGCCACATATTGATACTGAACTTTTTAGCCTTCGTTGAGTAATATAATAGCCACATAACTAATATTGTCTGCTTTGTTGTAACCGAGATTAACATTGAATCTATTATAAATTTTAAAAACAAAAATACACAATTATCAAATTTAAATGTATTTTTCAAAGATGACACTATTCTAACATGTATTACACTCAACAAGTTTTGGTGGTCTTTATATTTTTTTATGATTGTAAAATGTTTCTGTGATTATCGTAGTCATCTTGACTTAGTCTCGAACTTGAAACACAATCTCGGGACCGGCAAAACACCAATTTCGGCCCTTGCAACGAAATATTCTTTTTCTATCGTAATAAATTTCGGCCAAGACTTGAAAGGTAGGGAACCTTTTATGAATGCTTCCTCATTTCAACTTGCTGAACCTGCGTCTTGGAAGAACGGTGCGATATAGAGGCATTATTCTTGTACCGATCGTGTGTAATATAGTCTTTGCATAAACCTCAAATTTAACTATACCTAACTCAAATACTTATGGTACAGTACTGTAAAATATTTTCTAGAAGGACAAGAAGGACTGCACATACACTTAGCTTGCCATGAATTATATTACACTATAAGTGGCCGGTAAATCTATACATATTTAATACGCGTCACGGATTTTTGAATAAGGAACTCCACCCCACAGTTTTCAACCGATTTTAAGGTTTTTGGTGTCATTGGATTGAGCTCGGCGTAAAGTTCTTTCTAAAGTAAATGGGTTGATATCCATTTAAAAGAAAGGGCCCTACAAGTCCTTAAAGTTAGTAATTTTCCCATTTGATTAACATTGGCAAGGAAATTGATTGATTTTCAAGTAAACATCTGTAAAGTGTAACCATTGGACATCATCGAAAGTACTATCTACCTTTTCACACGTAAGGGGTTATGTTACATCAAGGCGTGTACCTGGTTAACGAATTGCATTAAGTATGCATACGGAAATATTGAGGACAAAGCTGTGGGCGTTTCACAAATCGTAGAGTTAAATGATTGATTGATTTAATATAAATGATTGGTCTCAAATTTAAGATTTTGGTCAGGGACTATGGAAAAATAACGGCAGGTCAAAATAGCTATAAGGAAATGATAAATAACGTAAGACGTCCCCCAGAAGAAAATCATGGAGATAAAGCAGGTGCTCTGCATCGCAGAATTTATTTTCTTATTCTTAAATCTTGGTGGCTGGCTAAATGAGCCATACGATATATATATATGGAGATAAAGAGCACCACATAAACATCACGACGTCTGTTCTGGTTTGATTTTGAAACGATAACCTGATAACGCCAATGGTTGAAGACCATCTTTTAACTACTTATAGCCTAGGACTAATTACTTTGCTATAGTACTAAAAAAAAGGAAAATCGTAATTTAAGGGGACTGGGAAGCCCCATAAGGTCATGAAAGACGATTTTCATTTTTTGTGTTTTTTAGTTCTGTATCATTTTAACACGAAAATTGGTTTTCTAAAGAAAAATAAAAAACAAATTTAGCAAATTTATGGAGTTTTGCGTGTGGATGACAGCGGATTTTGACAGCCTTTTGTTGCGTTGTTAATGTTTATACCTTTACTTTTGTTGTGTCGGTAAAAATACCAGTCCTACGTCTATTTCCTCCACAAGTTTTGGTGGGCCTACAAAGCCTAAGAAAAAGAGTTCATCTTTAAAGGAGGCTAGTCAATATTTAGAATAGTACAAAGTATTTCATATTTGATAAATCTTTGTAACATGGAAAGAAAGTTTGCTCTCCCAGAAAACGATTTGCTCAAGATGTCAACAAAAACTATCCATAACTACTGGTAACACACTTTGACAAGTGTCCAAATAACACTTTACAAATAACGCCTTAGATGTTTTGTGTAATGGTTGTGGATTTAGTGTAAGTGAAAATAATATTAAATAAAATAGGTAAGCCCAATGCTAAAAAGCAGAAATCAACGACCGACTAACTACGCCTTTCGTTCTATTGCTAAAGGACAATCTGCAGCAAAAACATTTTGCGGTATCATGAATATGCCCGAGCCTGCTTTCAAGCTATATACCCAAATACTAAGTTCTGCAGCAAAAGAAGTTTGAATGGAAACCATGAAAGAAGCTGTAAAAGAACGTGTGAGTGAAAATGATATGAACATAACTGTAATTAGTGATGGATCATGGCAACGGCGCGGACATTCTAGCTTGAATGGTGTTGCCACAGCAATACTAGCCAATACTGGCAAAGTGATAGATTAGAATATTTTCTAAGTTTTTCATATGCAAAAAATACATTAGAAAAGGAACATGATAATGGTGTGTAGTAAACTATTCAGGCACAAGTGGTGGCGTAGAAGTTCAAGGGATCGTAGACATATTCCAGAGGTCCGAGACTTTCTATGGCGTCTGATACAAACAGTTTCTAGGTGATGAAAACAGCTCCTCCTATCCAACTGTTGTAGAAATAAAACCCCATGACCCTAATTTTAATATAGAAAAGTTAGAGTGTGTATGGCACGAACAGAAGAGAATGGGCGCACGTCTTATGACCGTGAAGCACAAATTGGCAAAAACCAAAGTAGATGGCTATCAATCGGACAATCGGTGGCTGTGGGCAACTTACTAATGCTGGGATTCTAGAAATCCAAAATTACTATGCTCTAGCCATGAGACGGAATTCTCACAGCGTGTCAGAGATGAAGAAAGCTATTTAGTCAGAATATTTGCACCTCTCCTTTACCAACGAAAACCCAGTGCCCGGGTTTTGTCCAGAAGGCCCCTATTTATGGTGCAAATCCAGTAAGGTAAAGAACCATATAAAGATCATACTCATTTCCCAAGAATTATAATAAAAATATTCAAAAAATCTTCAAAAAATTAAACATAGTTAAATGCAACCTGTTTGAAAATTAGGGATAAAACATTTTTCAAATTTCATAAAAAAAATTGAAAAGTATCAAAGAAAGAAGAATAACAGAAGCCGATAAATCCATTAAGGAAATGAAAAACTCTATTATTTTAATGTAGCAAGATTTCATTCTAGAGAAACTGGAGAAAAAATTAAAATCTGAAGAATAATAAATAAAAGATATAAATTAATTTCCCTTGGATTTCATTTAAACCTTTTGAATGCATTAAGAAGTGTTTGACTAATAATTTTTAGTAAAATATATATGAATTATATTCATGAAGGTGTCTTGTGAGTCACATTTATTTATATAAATATAATACCTTTAGGTTCATTAATTTTAAATTTTTGTAATATTATATTTATTTAGTACTGATCGAATTGAAACGGAAATATATTTGTTGAATATGGATGATGGGGGAATTCGGATACGCTGGGTGTGATCCTAAGGTGGTATTGAGCTACTGCGAAAACTATTGGCAAGCTGGAATGCTACACTACCGGGCTCAAGTAACAACAGGAATGGGCTGACTGGTCATATCCAGGTTTTCGGGTGATATAACTTAAAGTGACTATGGAAATGGGTGAGGATTAAGGTATAAAGCGTGAAATGAGATAGCTGGGAATTACGTGATTTATTGACTGAGCTAGGAAACGTATCTGAAAGGACATACTATCATAATATCGTATGATATAGGCCAATAAAGTTTTTCCCAAGACTTCTTTTAGGGACGTCGTCAGAGAAACTGATTTGGCCCACGTCATATGATACATCATTTTAAAGAGCTTTACATTATAAGCAATTTGCCGCAAACCCGACCTCAAAAGGTCGAGTATACCGGTATTTATTGCATTTTTTGTTTTCAGCAATATGATTTTAATGCAAAGTTTTATCGCCTGCCATTTTTGACTCGGTCATCCTTTTGAGGTCGGGTTTGCGGCATTATTCTCTATTAGCGAATTTCCCTATAGGAAATACGCTATTTTTAGAGACCTTTAATTTGATGTACATATTGACCTATGCTTACATTTAAAATTTTCTTCTGACTCCTTGTGGGCCGTCCCCCCATGGAGGTCTAAGGACAAAAAGTACTTTAGGAAGTAGACTTTGTCACTCATAATCAATTTGCAGAGTTTGAGTTTTATTACCTAAATACTTTTAAAGATATTAGACCGTTTCCAGACTTTTTTCCACCCTTATAAAACATATATTTTATATATACAATTATACATACATACATATATGTATGTATATTTGCATTGATAGAAAACAATTTTTCTCCTTTGGGAACCTCAAAAAAATAATTATTATGAATCGGTTGAAGGTTGTATCACAATATGTTGATAGTAATGAAAATATGACGTTTTGTTGAGTTCCCATAAGAATAACATGGGTGAATGTATGAAAATCTTTATTTTTTATTTTCTCAGCAGCCGGTAAAGCTACGGTAATGATTCAAAATACTAAATTGTTTGTTTTTTATGCTCTTTTGGATAGTATCAACCAAAATAGTAAATTTTAATCGAATTTAGGTGAAAAAAAAGAAAAACTTTTTTTTACCCATAAAACCCCCATAAAACCCAGTTCCCACAGTCTGACCGTCCTGGTTTGCCAAATCCTACAAATATACCTTGTTTTACACCTCTCTAATAAATGTTATCAAAATCAGATATTTTGGGAAAAAGTTCTTAGATTTAAAAAGATTTTATGTATATAAATATTACATACATAATTGCATGCATACATTTATATAAATTTTTTAAAAACCATATTTTCTAGTTCTAAGGACCTTAAAGTAAAAAGTGATCATGCCGTCGGGGTTAGATTTACCATTACAAGTACCGTATTAGCTCATTTTATATTGGAAGATTTTGTTACAATTTGAAAAATGTAAAATATCTTTGAAGGACTAATTAACGAGAGTTTCATGAAATTACCAATACATATTATATACCAAAATGTGCACAATTTTATCCTCTACATTTTACTAATTTACATGTTTAAGCTATTTTTATTGGTTTGAGAGATATTTAACAAAAACCTACAAAAGAACAGCCGCCATTTTGAAAAATCGGCCATAGCAGGTGAACGCAGCCTCGGAGAGTGGTAGACTTTTCATCATCGTTTTTCTCGGGTAATTTTACATAAGAATCGATCAAAATCATTAATTTTGCAATTACTTCCGGGTTTAGCATTTTTTGGAGCTAATTTTACTAGACTATATACCTAATGCCTGCGTCCTGAACGGACATGTGAAGTAAGGTTCCGAGACTACCCTGTACAGTAAGGTTATACCCTAAATTACTTAGCAACAGAATAAATTCATATTGATTAATTTAATGATTTTCATCCCCCACACCTATTCCCTTCGGCCCTAACGGTACACCCCTAAATTACTTATCCTTCATGCTGGCATTTCCGCTGCGATGCTAACGAGTTGATGGAGGGGGCGAGAGAGAGAGAGAGAGAGAGAGAGAGAGAGAGAGAGAGAGAGAGAGACGAGCTTCGCATTTTTTGATTTCGCGGACCGTTTCGAGAAGGTTCTGGAGAGAGGCTGTCGGATACCGGCGCTACGGCCAGCGCACGGAGAATCGCCACTATATTAAGTGTTGGCGGCACGAACCGTCACAGAATGACAATGTTAAGATAGTCATCTATTGAGCTTAATTACATACGTGTGTGTAAGCTTTTGTCGACGCAACTTCTCAATTACTTTTTTACCAATGTTTACATTTGAACTATAAAAAAATCTCAATTAGTTTTTTTTAATAAGGGTTTATTTTTTAAAAGCTGGTTTTTTTAACCTTAAGGTTACCACAGGGAATAATTTTTACTAAATAAATACTAAAAGAGCTGTTAATAATGGAACATATTCTAGATTCCCCAGTATAACAGTAGAGCAGATCTTAAAATAAGATTAGAGGCACCAAACTACTTAAATGTTCACACAATACGATTAAATTTAGACCATTGCGCAGCACAGGTCCCTTAGTTATGAATAAAACTAAGCTGGATTAAATATTAACAATGCAAACCACAGTGGTTTAGAGATTAAATTTTACACACGGATTTTCAAAACAGTTTTATGAACGAATTGGGTATAAAAGGCTTAACTATTACTTTGTCCACGTACACAAATTGACAAGCAACTTGCTCCATCGTGGTTTTCATATTCAAAAAAGCACATTTTTACACTGGTATTAGTGACGAATCTTTATCTATGTAAATGAGTATATTTTGCATTTTTTTATTTAATTGGTTGCAGATGAATTTGAAGAATGGAGAACTTTAAGACATTTAAAAAACTTCTTTCAACTATTCATTTCTTGAGTTTCAGGAATGCAGAGTAGATATGTTTGTAATTAATTAGAACATTTTATTATTATTTTAACTAAAAAATCAAGTTAAACTCTCACAGAGTAATTTTAAGAATGCCTACGGGATACTTGTTGAAAATGGTTAATGTATACGAAGGGCTGATCGTCCGGACCCTTTTACCTTTCAACTTTAAAGTACACCTCTTATCGCATCAATATCACCAAAGAGCAATATACGATTTTATCCGTTATAAGAATACCTCATGGATAAAATGCCTCTTAACTCGTCAACAGCGAAATCTATACATACCTAAAGTATACTCCTTTACACATGTTACTTTGAACAGCATCTCATTTAGAGAATGATATGTTACTGAAAACGTAAACATAGTAGAATGCAAATAAGATAATACAATTTGATTGACATTTGGAGACGTTATATTGCTACTTAGTCATGAGCTAGGTGTTACGTCCTCAAATGGATTTGGAAGACGGACTGAATGGATTTAATCCACCCATAAGTGACGTAACGAATGTTGGAGAAAATCCAATTAAGCTCTGTGATTGCGCGAGATTTCAATTTCATGACCTGCCATCTGACGGCTAAATCACAAACTAATTTCACTCAGGTTGCACTCATTTCTTTCTCCAGTTTAAACATAAAGAATAGTTATTATAATAAAATATTTTACTTTCTTCTTCTGTGTAAACCAATGTATACCCTATCATTTAAGAGTAATCAATTTATACTTCAATATTATTTTACGGATAAAACATTATTACGTACGTCATATCGTAATGCTTTAAATAACCACCGCAAAACTAAATTTATTTAACGCCAAGTCAGTAAAAAAATTAAAAAAAAAACACTTTATAACTGTTTTATTTTAAATTGCTAAGGTTGACACAATATATCATTCTTTTTTATTTAGTTTAATATTAACAATCCTTAAGATTAAATATGATTTATGTAATCATACCGTATTTATTTTTGTCAAAGGTTTGTTCTAAATGGGATTTTTTCACTTTTGGTTTTATTATTCGGGGACAAATGTAAACATAATGTTTGTATACCAAGTCCTAGGGGGCAAGCCATATGGCCGATCGGCGCGTGGTACCCAGTAGACTCGAGGCCACGCCCAACCAATCAGGAGCAGGTAGAGATTGACCCCCCAGTCGAGACTACAGCCGGTATGTTTCCCTGCCAGGTGCGCCAACGTTAAACACTACTGACAAAACATAAAATAACTTAATGCAATGATTACTTTATTGTTTTTATCATGAATATTGTATACGGTATTGACATTTAAATAAATACAAAACATATACAACATATTAAAGATATGTATTAAATTTAAATAAGGTTTGGTAGTTAATTTAATTTTAGTCTTCATAAGGTATTCACAGGAATGCAATAAATTTAAAGCAATTATCCACAGCTTCACACTGATTTTTGTTAATTTGTTAGTAATACTTAATTCACCAATATGATAATAATTTCGATGAAGTAATTTCGCTTACCTAAGTTAGCTGGTTATGTTCTCCTTATGAATAGAAAAATACGGTCATAATAGATTATGTCAGGAATTTTTAATAAACACTTAATAATTTCTTAATAATGTGTCGTATTAATAATGCTTTCATGTTAAATACAATGCTTTCGAAGAATATCAATTTAGAATAATCGTCAGTTATTTTCTTTTAAGATTCTTTCCAATGTGTTTCCTTTTTATTTCAGAAAAACAGTTAATTATCCTATTAACTGGTCATTTCCTTAATTTCTTAAAAGCTAAGTTTAATCCTTTCCCGTTGACATATTCATCTGTTTACTTAAGGTCCGTTAATTGCCTTGTTCAAGTGAATTTTTATTTGATTAATTAAAATTCAAAACCGCCTTTTTATTTTTTACCGTCCTTTTTTATTGTTATTCGTTGTTTGGTTGTTCAAGTTAGGTTTAGGTTGTTGTAAATAGTTATAGTATTTGTATGACTCTGAATTTAACTAGTTTTTAATGGAAAGAGTGTTGGAGGAAAGGGGCCTCTTTATAGGTGCGACTGTATACCACCATTAGTGATGGTTTTTATTATTATTTTAAGAAAATAACCGATAGAACTGTCTATTTGAGACGCGTGAAGTTCCAGAATGGGTGTCCGGGCAGGGCAAGTATGCCTGGAAATCCTGAAGCCCGGACAATTAACTCATTCCGGATTATTCGGCAACATGACCATGGGGAAATGCGGCAATGATTCAAAGCCCAAATTCTTCGAAGATCAATTATTCAAAGGTGTGGAAACGAAGCAGCTCTTTTCCGCTAACTCCATAGTGAGTTAGCCTCTAAGTAACTATAGTTAGGCTAGGGTAGACTGTAAGTTAGGCTAGGCAAGGGTAGACTGTAAGTTAGGCTAGGCTAGGTTGTTAAATTAGGCCTGGAAGTAGATTTTGTATTTTAAATTCACCACTTTACAGTAAATTATAAGATTTTGCTCCTAAGATTTTGTTGGCTTTCGCTTTCAGATTATAGCATAATAACCTATTTTACCATTAGGGACTAGTATTCAAACAGTAAAGGATTTGTAACAAACATTTATTTATGGGTATTCAACTATTTAATTTTTAATACACCGTGAAAATTACACCGGCGTGTAAATGGGAAGATCCTGTTGAGTCTTTTGTATCGGTCCCCATGACCGATCACCATGATAGCGCTCTATCGTATGAGCCGTGTCAATGTTCGTGTTTGTGTTTTGTTATGTGTTATTTTAAATCATTGACGACTTGCAAACTCTGAACATGTGCGTTTGCAACTAAACATGTTAGTATTATAATTTGACGGTTGACGGAGGTAAGAATCACCTATATGGTATGCATTATAGTCTAGAGACTAACATCAAGGTTAATAAGATCATTTAACATTTATATTCAAGCAAGAATAGGCCGCACGTTTCGTAAGTTTCCAATAACTATTTTCGGCACTTTTGTTGCACATTAAGTGTTTAAATATGCTTTAACCATGAAGTTAAAAGTCTAACACAACTATACATTGACATAACATTTTTCATGCATGACTTAAATGAAATTGAGAAATAAATCAAATATTTAAATATCTACAATTCGTATGACCTAATGAAACTAGGTTTCAGTAACTTAGGTCACACAAATGTTGTGAGTTAACTAATGAAATCTTTACTAATAGTATAATAACAAATTAGAGATATACAACTTAAAACTCTAATTTCGTGTAACCAAGGCAAAAAACTAAGCCTAGGCCTAATGCATCTTTCACCAAGGAATGCAATGTAATAAATAATAACATTAATTAATCTGATCATTAAGCTTACATAACGAATATTAAAACCCAATTCAAACCAATTGAATGTCGACATTAAAGTTAATCAAAACAATGCAATTAATAATGTTTAGCCTTAAAGGTAGGACTAGAACAATATTTTTTAGGATTTTACAATACTTTCAAAATGCCCTGCCCGACTGTACTACCGCAGTAAACCGTTATGTATGTCTAAGCCTAACAAATTAAACTTTTATCATTACTTGGCAGAAATGTTAAATCTTGTAACATATACCTAAAAGGGTTGATACTAAATGCCCCGGCTGAAGTGCCACTCATAGCACTAAAAAGAACAATGAATAGGGCACGTTGTGTCGTCAATCGAAACCTTTTCAACACAGAGATGTTATGACGGATAAATACTGCATCATCAATAAATTGTATCACATGTAATTTTTGTTATGGACGAAATTTTAATTCCAGTTCATGCATCTGTGGAAAATGAGGCAGCTTGTATTGATCGGTATGTGACCACTCCATCGACTGCATGTTTGTGAGTGACCCAAACTGCTAAGTTTATTATTTAAGTGCACGATAGCCAGGAAGCGTTCATGACTCCTGAGGACTTCGAATTAGCAGTTTGTATGAACACCTCGAAAAAGAGTAACTTTCCCCAATGCCTAGCTGTTGGGAGACTCAGACTACCCATTAAATCGGTGGCCCACGGGTCAGGATACAGATCCAACCAATACAAGATACGAATGAACCAGGTGGGAGGCACGACAACAGACCATTTAATGCTATTGCGCTAAACGTCCTAACGAAGTTAAAAGTCTGGCCCTTCTACATATTGACATAAAATTTCTCATTCATTACTTCAAGTTGAGAACTAAATCAAATATTGAAATAACTAAAATTCGTATGACATTTAAACAAAGTGTTAGTACCTTGAACACACAAATTGTGAGTTTATCGAAAACATTTTTATTCACAATATAGAAACATACTCGCCTGCGGCTCGATTTGGGCCAAGCCCCCATACACCCTTAGGGGTTGCCCCGAATTCAATAAAAGTATGAATCTAAATTATATACTCCCATATATAATTTATATTATATTCCCATATATAATACATTTTTTTTATCAATGAAAATTTAATTTAAAGATACTTAATTTGGATTAATTTTGCCCCATTGCAATTTTTCTGTGCCGCATCTAAAATCGTTGACGTTCCAGACCAAGTGGTTGGTAACGTGGAGGAGTTAGTATCACACACTTTTGTAGTAGAGTTACACGTAATTTAAAACTTAGCTTTTCAAAACTTCGATGGAACTAGCCTGTTCAGTACTTTAGTGGAACTAGAAAGTTCATTATTTGAGACTTTGTGAATGATTAACGAAATTAGTAAAATCAACTAGGGGGCATGGGGGCTGAGCCCCGTGAAATATTTTCAAAGGATATTATTGTTATTATTATTATTGATTGTGAAGAGTGCGTATTAGCGCGTTTTTTTACTGTCTTCGCTGTCCAGTTAGTTGGTGGAACTAGCCTGTTCAATACTTGACTTTAAATTATTCAACGAATTCGGGGCAACCCCCAAAGGGGGCATGGGGGCGGAGCCCCCATCGAGCCGTAGGCGAGTCTATAATATATACAGCCCCATGTGTAACTGACTCACTCACTCACTGATGATAGGAAAGTCCTGAAGCCATCGTTGAAGCTAGAGACTTGAAATTTGGCATGGACATTCTTTGAGATGTTTCAATTTAGGGAAAATTATAAAACTACAACTATTTTACTTTTAAACTATAAAAAATCTAAAAAATATAGATTTGTCGGTAAAGTAGTTCAGCCGTATTGGCGTATATCACCGCGTGGTATCGTAGATCACTTTGCAGGTTTAGTTCTCGCTCGTGTTTAAATGATCTCTTTCAACTACACCCGTGTTTGATACTAGCATTGTATGTCTTACAGATATGAACGTCTGTATATGAATGATTATGTTTTTGAGAATTTTTAACAACTAATGATCATAACAAACAGATATTTAAGTTAGGTTCTCGTCTTGTATTCAATTTATTTTAGATCATTTACTCAAATACACACTACAATTTCGCACTACATGAATTTTGCTGTGAAGCTTGAGCTGTGATCTTAACGAAACATTTTTTGATTAATTTGTTTAATTCTTAATAGACAGTTAATTATTATCTCTATGTTTGATTTGTATTCAGTGTCCCATATTAGATTTTTTTACACACTTAAAAATATGTTTTTGAGAATGTTCAAATAAGTATTGAACAAAAAGAACCGATTTAAATGTTGGGTTCTCGTTTCAGTTAATTATTATCTTTCTGTTTTATTTATATTCAGTATTTTACATTATATTTTAATACATTTTAATATTTGTTCCTATAATTACTACTATTATATATAATGATAGCAACAACAACAACTATAATTCTTTTAATTGACATTTCTTTTCAACTAACACAACAACAATCGTCTAATCTAAAGTATATATTTTTACCAGCATAACACCTAAAATATTTACATAAATAATTATAAATTCACAGCTCAAAACTTTTAAACGAATTCTAATTATGAAGGGGTTTTAAAACTGATTCATATGAGTTTTCTAAAAGCTTTGTTTACTATTAATTGTGTATTTTGTGTATTTGACGGTTTTGTTACTGTCCTGACTGTGCAGTTCTTCCGTGGAAGTAACGTATTTTAAACTCGACTTTTTATTAATTTACGAATTTAGGGCAACCCCTAGCGGGGGGGGGGGGGTCTAGCCTGTTCGGTACTTGAGACTAAGAGGAATTAACCAATTTGGGGCAACCCTATAAGGGGGCATGGGGGCGAAGCCCCCATCGAGCCGTAGGCGAGTCTAAATTATATACTCCCGCATGTGTAACTCACTCACTCACTCACTCACTCATCGGGGTATCAGAAATTCATCAAATGTCGGTAAAGTAGATTAAGCGAAGTTTAGCTATATCACCCATATATCACTTACTACACAGTAATTCCCAAGCGAGAACTAAATCTACTTTACCGACATTTGATGAATTTCTGATACCCCGATGAGTGAGTGGGGAAGTACATACCAAACAAAAAAAAATAAGTGTTATGAATGCCTTTTATTCTACCTATTAGGCCATACTGTTGTTTTACAATTAATTGTTAGGTAACTGATTGTTTTGAATTGTTTGTTGTTACTTAGCGATTTTTTACATTGTTTGTTACTTACTGACCTAAAACTTTGGTTTCCAACTAATCGAGGTAAATTTCTAATTTTTAACTAATGTTTGACTTATCCCTGTAACTCCAACAGGATTTATGAGTAGTATTTATAATAATTATTCTTAAATTATAACATACATTTTTATTTTGCATCGAATAGTATTTTTGTGATTAGCCTGTAGCGGGTTCATAACAGTTTGTTCATGTTGTCCTATTTTTTTCTGACGGTATTTATTTTTTCATTTAAATAATAGTTTATATAATAATTAGTTTATGCAAAATAGTTTATTTAGCTTAGCCATCCTACATTTTCATCCATTTTATCCAGATATTTTTTTCATACTTTTTGCGCTAGGAGGGTGAGGCAAGGCATGGCGTCACATCCCCTGACGACTAGTTTACTACAGTATAGTTTCTTTTAAAATCTATTCTAGTACTCAGGTATAGTAGGTACGTAGAAACTACACATACACCCACACTCATAACCTAATCAGTACAGTTAGAGTATCAAACAAAATTAACAAGTTTAACTTAAAATCTGTACTAGTACTCAGGTATAATAGGTACATAGAAACTACACATAAACCCACACTCATAACCCTAATCAGTACAGTTAGAGTATCAAACAAAATTACAACGAGGGTTATGGGGTGGAGGCCTCAACTACCATGTTCAGTGCTTGAGATTTTTACGGCAATTAAAGAATAGGGGCAACTAATTTCTGGGAAAGGGGGTGGAGCCTCCATATACCATAATATCTAGAATATTTCCATAATCGATCATGATTTCACAATTCTCATTTTTTTACGAACTAAGGAGAACTAGGATGTGGTTTTAAAAAACGAGCTACAGGCGATTTTCGTATTAGCCGGTTTTCTTACTGTCTTAGCGGGCAGTTCTTCGGTGGGCCTCACCTGCAACTCATTATCGGTGGATTTTTAAATTTTCTAATATCTTTCTTAAGTATTTTTTGTCTTTCATTATATACAGCGTACCTCAATTAAAACTTATAATTTTATTCCACTTTTATTCATTTTGAATACACCAACTACTTACATCATGTGGCCAAAATTTTAACACATATCAATTTTTAAGCATGATATCTAGAATATTTACATAGTCCATTATTATTTCACAACTCCATTCTATCCCTACAATTACTTATATTTAAAATATTCCCATTGAAGGTTTTGATTATTTTAGGTGAGATATTGCTGTACATTACATATATAAATATTTGTTCATTTCCCCAAATGTTTTTTTTTATACAAGAACCTAGATCTACTGTCTAAGGAGGCCTAAGAATAATCAATTATTTTATAAGTTTTCGTAAGTCATGATTTGACAAAACCATTGTCAATATCAACACTCTTTATCTAAAATAAGTTTATTCCATTTTTTATTAGTGAATTTTACAGGGCGATTATTTTTATTATTATTACCACCATGCACCTATAGTTTTATTTTATCCAAGCAAGGCATTTTAGTTTACAGTTATTAATGTGAACTTTTGCATCGATTTGGAAATGTTTAGAATTTTTTATTTATTTTCCTAAGTGGGGACAGTTTTTTTATGAATTAAGAGACTAGGGAAAAAGAAAAAAGCCATAAGCAATTTTCAAACTTTTTATTAGTATTAATTGTGAGTAAAGTTAAATTGGCAGTCCACTACTTCGGTGGTACTAACCAGTTTAATAATTTAGACTTAATTATTGATTAACAAGATTTTCTTAATTTTTATACGTTATTTCCTTTATTTGCGCTAAGTAACCAAGATGCGTGATCCCACAACTTTTTAACACATAAGTTTTGTTTTAACCGTTTCTCTACCTTTCAGGTTTAAATTTGTAGCATATTTGAACATTTGTAATGGCTAAGTTCTTTTCAAGTGAACAAATAATTTTTTTTTACAAAAATGGACCTTTAAACACATTTAATTCAAATTTAATGATAATTCGATATTTTTGTACTTTTTTCATTGCACCAAGTTCTTAGTTGCGCGATGACGTAATGTCCCTCAACGATTCTTTTACCATTCTTTAAATATCAAAAAATTCTCACATATAAATTGAAGATACACTCGCAGCCTGTAAAAAGCTAAGATAACAATTATTTTATTATTGCTTTTTACTTTTAATCTCCAAGTAACACTATGTATCCCCCCAAATTAACACTAAGCTTTTATGAAATCTTGAACTTCGAGCTCTGGCATTCAAATTATAACTATGAAAGATATATCTATGACGTAACGACGACTCTAATTTGGGCTTTAACTACTCAGGGGCAACCCCTGAGGGGGCATGGGGGCGGAGCCCCCATCGAGCCGTAGGCGAGTTTATGTTGTATAGTCATATAGTCATGGATATAACGAATGAAAATATAAATATGAAAATGCCAAATCTCAAGGTATACGATTCCATAATACCTAGAGTTGACGGGGATAATGTAAATATACAATATGTAAATTACCATTCGTCAAAAATAAAATTGAGATATGTGTAATAATAATTTATTATGTGAATATTATGCTTACTATCATAAAAGATGGATGTGATAAATGTGGGATATGATAGTGGTAATAAAGGGGTATTCTGTAAAAAGGTTAAGTGGAATAAAAAATTATTAATTTTCATTGAAAAGGGTTGTAAATAAGGTGTTGCAAAGTAAAAAATATAATTTTTGTAAAGGTATAGTTTGGGTTAAGGTGGTTTTAACTGAGGGCTTGTGTTTATGTAATTGAAGTTTTAATTAAAAGAATTATAGCTGCATTTGTCGTTTTAAATATATTTCGTAAAAGTAGTAGTGACAATGTTTCTCTGTTAGTTAGCCAGCGCTAAGAGTTGCAATCTGGCGTATCCAGTTCCACCACGGGGAGGCCGAGAAACGCAGGAACGATATTTACCATATTTACAAATAAATAAAAAACACACCATGCAGTTTGATATGCAGTTACCCTAGCCTCTGCAATAAATTTCAAAATCTTAAAAAAAAAATCACATCGGAGAGGTTGGTGAAGCAGTTCTGTTCGCCTCTGCTGACCAAAATTTGAAATTAATGTCAAACACAAAAAATAATAGTAAACAGGGACTTTTGATGGGCAGGCCCCCTTTCGTACTGACATAATAAAACGTCAAAATCCAGCGGGGAATTTTGATGAAGCAGGCCGCCTGACTTACTGCAAATCCATAAGTCTTTTTCTTTTAAGACGAGCTTTTTTGCTCCGCTCACTTGCTTCAACCAAAAGCTCGTTCGCTTTGTTCACTTGCCTTTCAGGATGTTTGAATGTAGGACTGTAGCCTATTCTGGCATGAGTTGGTTGAGTGGATTTTACATCTTTTGTTAACAGCTAATTTCATCATTGTTGCTATAATTCCATTGATTTAAATGCGATTCTACAATCTGCTTAGTTGCTCTATCCTCTTACTTTACTGTTGTCCAACTTAATAGTCAGTACCTCGGAGTACTGCTCAGTCAAATAAGGATTAAACGAAGGAGTTCGTCATATACAATGTTCTTTGCATATGCGACTCCTTCGCGGATTCTATCGGGATTTACCAGAACAGCGATGTTGTCTGGATGTCGAACTCTACTAAGACGTACAACTGACCATGCGTGAAGCAGTCCGTCCAAAGATCAACACCAACTGACTCTATTGTTTGACCTTGGCTCAGGCCAACATCAATGGAAATTGACGTCGGCATACTCTTAACGGCGATCCCTCGACAAAGGGAAACGTAAATTGTATTCGGGGGATACAAATAGGTTCCCTTTGTCCAGGAAGTCGGACTGTGACCAAACGGTTGCTGATCGCAGTCACAATTTCTTTTATGACGTTAACGAGTCCTTCAGCGATGTTGAGGTTCCGCATAACGAGGCATACGGAACCGATCTTCAGACGGAGGACATGGTCAGGGTCGCCTTTCCCAGTAGCCTGGTTCAGAAGTTGAACATTGACTTCCAGACCATCATCGCCTTCATTGTCCGAAGAGTCAGCGCTCCTCAGCTCGTACACGCGACCGCCCAAGGAGTTTAATACTATGTTGTTGACCTCCTTGACGTTCACGATTATTGTCGAGAGGATCGCCCTCTTCGCTGGAAACCAAAAGGTCGTTCGAAACCAAAAGATCGCAAACCAAAAAAGATCTGGAACCAAAAGGTCGTTCGAAGGAAAGCCAAAATTGATAAATCATTCAGAGAAGTGAAATATCTTATCCCTGGTAAAGGTATAAGTCGCTCGCAATACAGGCGTCTATTTCGGCATTTTTCACTTGGTGGGAGAGCAAATTCTGACGAGGAGTGGGGGTAACGCCGACAGTGTTACCAACACCGCAAATACCACGCACGGTCATCACGGACAATGCTGAAGACCGTATTTACGAATAAGAGAGAGACGGAGACAAAAGAAATGATACGAAGGTTGTTATTATTAATAATGACTATTTAAAAGACTTAATTTGATAAATAATACACTAATACAACTACGGTACAGCAAATTATTGTAACTTATTATGTAATTTACCAACCAATGTAATAGTAAGCTGTAATTGGTATTACGTTTTTAATATGATGTTAAATATTTAAAATATAACCCTATTTAATTCCAAGAATTGTATATTATAAAGAAAAAAAATTAAATTATTAATTAATTTAATTCAAACAGTTTGTGGATTTTTCTACACGTTTTGGCTAAACGGGTTATCGCCGAAGTACATAACGGATAAGCCACCTGGTAAATAGGCTACTAAGTTTTAAATTTTCATATTAAAACGTGTAAAAAAATCAACTGACTGTTTTAATTTATTAAAATTAATTACTGTAATATACATTTTTGAAAAGGCTTATATTTTTAATATTTAACATCATATTAAAAACGCAATACCAATTACAGCTTACTATTACATTTGTTCATGTAGGTAAATTACATAATAAGTTACAATAATTTCCTGCCCTAAAATATTTCAAGGAAGTAGACTAATTTGTACAAATCAGACATCTAACAAGCTTACATTTTTACACGTTTTTCACATTAATATATCGTAGTTATATTGGTGTACTATTTATCTAATTAAGTCTTTTAAATAGTCATTATCAATAATAACAACCTTCGGTATAATTTCTTTTGTCTCCGTCTCTCTTATTCGTAAATACGGTCTTCAGCATTGTCCGTGATGACCGTGCGTAGTATTTGCGGTGTTGGTAACACTGTCGGCGTTACCCCCACTCCTCGTCAGAATTTGCTCTCCCACCAAGTGAAAAATGCCGAAAGAGACGCCTGTGCTCGCAATCCCTACCATCGCCAAAAGGACTGGATCTAATTGTTCCGATGCCCAACCCCTAGAAGAAATTCGGCATAGGCAAAGGAACCATAGTCCTATGCGGTATTATCAAGGAGAAATTATTTTAAAATGTCGCAACAGATGTGACACCCGAAGCGAGACGAATACACTCAATATAACGGTAGAGGTGCGAGCTTAGACAACAACGGTCGCAAACTGACGGAAATCTCCCGAGCAGAGAATGATCTTATCACCAAATGACACGTTCGTGTTCATTGGATAAAACCATAGTAACACGACCGAAATGCGATTAATTATCAATTAATTCAAATTGAAAATTATAGTGATCAGACGTTATGCATGAGATAAGTTCGCAGGGGGTGTAGTTAAAATTGGGTAGTAAAATAATTACGAGAACTAATCTTCAAACCTGGCGAATATTTAGTGAACTAGTTGAACTACATTACCGACTTTGTTATTATTACTGACGCAATTTGTGAGATAGGTGGACGATATCACAACTTGCCTCTGGTAAATTATTCCCTCGCGAGAGAAAAAATATACAAATGCGTGTTATTGAGGCATTTTTTTTTTCAAACTGGCAGTTTTAGCGAATTTCTCTATAGGGAATACATTATTACGGTAGTAGCCATGGTAAGACCAAAGCCGGGACCATGTTACTTTTTCATTTTGAGGTCGCCAGAAGCCAAAAACACCGTTCGTTCATATATACATACACATATATATAATTATACCGTTATATATATATATATATATATATATATATATATATATATATATATATATATATATATATGTGTCCGTGGTACTGATAACTTTTGAAGGGGACCTCCGATTTTGATGAAATTTGGTATGAAGGTGTAAGGCTAGGTCTATTTTCATGAGTTCGCGAACCAGCATGATCGGGCTATGGGAACGGGGTTTTATGGGGTTTCAAAGGGGTCAAAAATGGGTTATTGGCTTTTTTGGAGCATAATTATCAAAATGCAAAGATTTTTACAGAAACCATTTAAAAGAGCTTAAAAAAAACAAACAATTTAATATTTTGAATTTTTAACTTGGCTTAACAGGTTAAGGAGAAAAGCCAAAAATAGGTTTTCCATGTTAATCTTATGGAAAATCAACATAACCCTGTATCTCGCTTATTTATTGGAGTAACTTGATAAAATTTGGTATGTACATTCACTTGGTAGGGTTTAACTGATATTTGCTTACAACACCCATATGGCAACAAACCTACGTACTCACCCCTATTTGGTTTATGGGGAAAATGAGAAGAACACCATAACTTGATAATATTTGGAATGTACATTCACTAGGTAGGGCTTAACTGATATTTGCTTACAACACCCATATGGCGGCAAACCTACATACTCACCCCCATGAGGTTTATGGGGAAAATAAAAAAGTGCCGAATATTGATACAGTTTGATATTTACCTTACGTAACTATTACATTTCCTAATAAAACTAACATTTTCTAACAATCTCCCATGGCAGCAAACCTACATACTCATTCCTGTGGTGTTTATGGGAAAATACGATATCTCAAGATCGTTTGGAAATTCTCTGAGTACGCAGGTTTGCTGCGACATGGGTATTTTAAATTTTATTCGGGCACACACAATTTTACCTAGGTAGGTTGAACGATGTAACTTCCAATTACATCGTTCAGACAGTGCGGTCAGAAATATGTATACCTAAGTGAGTCAGTGTGTGAGTTACAACTGCGGCTGTATATATTTTAGAAGATTTAAGATATAAAACTTATGACTCTAATTTCGTGTAACGAAAGCAAACAAATAGGCTTGGACTTAATGCATCTTTTACTTTGCAAGAAATTCAATGGAATTAAAGAAACCTAATCTCATCATTGAGCCTAGGTAACGTAAATTAAAACAATATTCAAACTAATTGAATATCGACGTTGAAGTTAATAACAACAATGTGATTAATACGAGTTAGCCTTAAAAGTAGTACAAGAACCATATTTTTAAAGATTTTACAGTACTTTGAAAACGGCCTGCAGTCTGTATTAGTGCATTTAACAGTTATGTATGTCTAAGCCTACCAAATTAAACTTTTCCACCACCTACTATCTAAAGCCGTATTTTACTCCTTGGAATAGAGTACTAAAGTACTAGTTTTAATCCCATTTGACTTGAATACTAAATTTTTCTACCTAGGGAAATCATCTTTTTTTGTACCACGGGGCTAAAGTTAGTTACATAAGAATAACATTAAAAGAGAGATTAAAAGGAACATGAGCCACAGTCAGCTGTTACTTGTATTTGTTTCGTTACTCTTTGTTTACTAACAGCAGTTTAGCTGCTGCTCACTGCTGACCATTCTGTCAGCAGTGAGCAGTGTACGTGTTTGTTTACATTTCGCTTGGGTAGGCTATTAACCTAAGAAGTCCAAAACATAAGTGTAAAACTTTTGATTAGGCATAAATTCTATTTTGTTTTTTTGTGTTCTTTAAAATGATATAGCCTATCTTGTGTGTTTTTTATGTTGATGTGACTGATCCAGCTTTACAGAGCAAGGGATCATATCAAGGTAAAGATTATATACGGTAGGCCTATTAGGACTAAATGTTATTCGTGTAGGTGGGGGAAAAATGTTGTGTGCATCAAGTGACTAAAGTACTTCTCTCCTTCAGGAAAATTGTGACAACAGTTTCCCTTCAGGGAGAAAAATGTACTTTAGTCCCTAGACACACAAATAACTATTTATCATTACTCAACAGAAATGTTTAATCATGTGACATATTGCTAACAGGGTTGATCCTAATGTGGGGCACGTTGTGCGGCATTAGGTCACATACAGAACACTCTGGAAGAGTATGGGACCAGACTGGGAAAAACACCGAAATCTGGGCATACGATGAACGACGAAGCATTTTACAGAGCTACATTAGGTACTGTATAATATACTGCATATTGTATAAGTATCGGGAATTCACTTAATGTGTTATACTACTATTTAGTTAGTATTGTTAACTGAAACATTTTCAATACAGGGATATTGTGGCCGATAAATACTGCAGACAAAATCAATGAGTTTTATCACATGTAATTGGTGTTATTGACGGAATTTTAATTCCAGTTTATGTACCTGCGGAAAATGAGGCAGCTTGTATTAATCGAAAAGTGACCACTCCATCAACTTCACATTTGTGTGAAACATAAACTGTCAAGTTTACAGCTTAAGTGCACGATGGCCTGGCAGCATTCATGACTCCCGAGTACTTCGTAAGAGCAGAGAACCCGAAATAGCAGGTTTATTCTCAATGCCTAGATGTTAGGAGACTTTGGCTAACCATTAAAGCGGTGGCCCATGGGTGACAGGGTCAGGATCCAGATGCAACCAAGATACACATGATCCAGGCGAGGGGCACTACAACAGACCATTGAAAGCTACTATACAAACAATCGAATGCTCCCTGGGAATTTCTAAAGAAAACATCTTTTGGATGAGTTTACAGTCAAGATCACCTAATGACGAAATGTTTCTATCTGACTCAACTGATGACAATTTTCTTTCCAATAAACCTACTTCGGATGAAGAAGAGCCCCGCCATCGTGATATCAACCAGCGTGGCAAATCTGATTACACCAAGTTTTATAGAGGCCAAAAATTCTATCAACATTTAAATAATTTTAAATTATACATTTATGTAATTAATAAATATTATAAATGATACAAATTATTGTTATTTATATGTGACAAAAAATTCAAAATTAATTGAGTTATACAAGTTAATAACATTTAATCAATTTTCGGATGAGCCCGTACAGGAGACAGTGGGACAGACTATCTAAATATTCCGAGAAATTTTCCAAAACATTGAGAATCCTTGAAGATTTGCTGGCCGGTCTCTTTTGTAATCAATTAATATTTAATACAGGCTAAGTACAACTGAGTAATATTTAAAAAAATATGCGACATTAAATTAAACACTAATTGTAGTTTAACAATTTTTATTGTTATACTTTGTAATATAATTTTATATAAGATATATGTAAATCAATATTAACAAAACTAATAAAAATTTTATCTATAACGTATTTTAGTGGAGGGCATTTGAGAATTCTAACAGCAAACATACCTGTCGGTGGCAGTAAGGTAATAATATATTGAGTTAGAGAAGCATTTTGTAATATTTATATTAAATATTGTATTTCCAGTGATGAGCCATGTGTTTACACATTTGGAGTAGAATTAGTTGTTATTTTTAAAGCATTTTGATATATAACATTGTTACAAGTTTTATGTTAGTTAAATACTTTTTAACTATCAGTCACAAAATATCCTTCCGATTACAGTGGTATGAATTTTACAAAAAGTTAAAAAAATATATATTATATGAGAGTTAGAAATAACATTTAATAAATTGTCAAAGTTTATTTGTAATAAATACGTTATTTTATTATTTAAGTAAGCAAAAGTATCGAGAAATTACCAAAAAACAACTATGTAGCAGCCAGTTATAATCACTGGTTTATTGCCCAGGTATCTTAATCAACGCACAATTTAGATGGCAAGGGAGTAGCAATTTATTGCAGTTTTAAATTTACAGAAATTAAAGGAGACAACCAATTTCTTTGGCCTGCAATAGACATAAATACAGGTTCCAGCAGGAGACATCTTGTGTGTGGTGTCACCACCAATTCCAGTGAGCTCAAGATATGTTGGCTTGGAGACGGAAGACCACAAGAGAGTTCGGAAACTCTTCATAACTTTTTGACAAATTAGATTATGCATATAATTTTTTTCCAGAGAAAAACTATTTACTTGAAAATAAGTAGCTTTTGAAAGAGGATTCATTTAATTGCCTGTAACAGTCAATGTTTGTTTGAGAGCGTGGAGAAATTTACGCAATTTTTTAAAAAGTTTCGACCTCATGTAAAATTTGTTGTGTAAAAGTTGGATGAATCCAATTTCTATAGTGTTTAAGTAGTTTAAATTGAACCACACTAAATAAAATTTTTACAACGCTAGATCATAAGGTTTTATTTTCTACTTGAGATCACCTAGTGGCCGAAATTTGATGACGATTCTGTTGATATGGACCAAATTCTTGTATATTTAAATATTTAACTTCTGCATCATCTGTTATTCCTGATTTGCCATAATTTGTTATTACAACAGCTGTCTAATAATTTAATCAATTACCATTCACCCCCTTTATTCATTCCACGACAAAATTTTAATCAAAATCGTTAGAACCGGTTTTTTTAGAAATTGGGATTTTTCAAGTTTTTTAATGGTATTGCGGGTAGAATAACCTTATAAATAAAAACTTCAAAACAAAAAAAACCTGGAATTATAGTGGATTCGGACTTACATGCTGTGACAAATTTCATCAAAATCGGCCCCATTAGAGCATTCTCTAGCTCTGTTAATATCCTGAAACACACATAGATGTAACTCCAAAAACCACTATTTTGGACTCAGGGGACACCAACAACTCAAATTCAAAAACTCTGTCAAGAACGATACTTTTTCCACATACAGGGTGGCCCAGAAAAAAGGTACTCACCACTTCAAATTAATGGTTACTTTGTACCCGAACAAAGCTGACTCTATCTCTAAAGTAAATGTTTTCAGTATTCTACACTATTAGAAATAACTTACACAAGTGTTACTTTCCTCAAATACAAAGGTCTCGCACAGTAGTGATGGGCGATTCGCGAACGAGTCGTTCAAATTGAACGAATCAACTTGTGAATCAAACGAATCATGACTCAATTTCTAAAAGAGCCGATTCGTGCCGCGAATCAATTGCAGAATGTTTCTTGCTCGCTTTCTGGTGGTTCGGTTCGTTTCGTTCGCGAACCAAATGAGAATACTGTATAGTGTTGTCGTTGTCATTGGTTCGCGAATCGTGATTCGATTGTGTACATCCACAACGCTAGGTGGGTTTAGAGGGGGGGGGGATAGTTGAAGGAGAAGGAAGAGAGAAGTAGAGAATAGCCGATAGACGAAGCTCTAGACGCACGCTCATTGGTTATATGTTTGGGCGGGATGTTTTGGTGAGGTCCCATAGTTCTGTTCGAATCTGTCACCTTCTGTTTCTTTAAACGACTTATTTACCGCAAAAACCGATTCGCGAATCGGTAATGTGTTCCATATTTTGACAACATATTGATATAACTTTATAGTTCGGTTCGCGAATCAATAAGCTAAACGGCTTTAACTGATTAATTTATCCCACATCTTTGAAATTAATGGATCCGTTATAAAATAACTAAAGTAAATTACTAGAATACATATGCTGATTACTCTCATAATTTATAATTCTATAACTCTGGTTTAAACAACAAAATAAAAATATTATTGGTGAGAGGGGGAGAGTCTACAGTGGGAGAAGGTCAGTGTTAAAAATAGGACAGACAATGTATTTTATTTTTACCCAAAACATTGTGCTTCTAGACAACAGTGGTTATTACACAGGATTATTTTTCAGTTAATAATTGCTGTTTATAATGTCAACAGAGTGAATACACCCTACATACAAGGCCAGAAATAATTTCTTAAAATAATTTTTGTTTCCATAAAATGTTTACAATGTTAAGTTGATAGTAAATTAATTTAATGCAGTGTGGACTGGGGAGTGAGGGGCGAGGAGGGGTGAAGAGCGGGACAGACGGAAGAGACAAATCGCAAATAGGTCAAGTTCGACGACCTTGAGTACAATAAGCATGACAGCTGAGCAGAAATGTCAGCTGATCAGTCGACATGTTCTTCTATTGGCTCTTTACTTCCTCTTCACTTTCATTTCGCGCGGAAGTTTTAGCGTCTGCGCATGCGCATCATAACACCTGTCTTTGCTTATTTTGTTTCGTGAATCGAAACCAATTTGTATATGAACTATCGGTTCGCAAATCGAACATTGACGCTGGACATGTATTTAAGGGGAAAGACAGAATCAAATAATCGATTACAACCGATTCTATATTGGGGTTAGGAAGCAAGGAGAACCTGTTGATTTTAATACAATCGGTTCGCGAATCGATTATACGTCTGACATGTATTGTAGGGTAGGGGGAGCGTCCAATAACCGTTTGCAACCGATTTCGTATGTTTAAATAGCACGGAGAAACAACTGAATCAAACGAACGAAATGAATCGGTTCAATTTTCGATTCTTTGAAATTGAGTGATTCATACGAACCGATTCACCAAGAAGAGCCGTTTTGCCCATCACTATCGCACAGTGAAAAATTTTATTGTCATCCATTATAAAATAAATAATTATAACAAACGTGTTACACTGAGAATTATATATTACAGAATTGAAAAAAATTGCCCGCGAACCTTTTTTATAATTGTTATTTTTTGACAAGGAATCCAACACATTAGTATATGGTTCAAAGTATTTTGTGTGAATCCAATAAATGAAACTCTATTAAAAGATTAGTTTAATAGTTATACACTTAAAAAATATTAAAACTTGCATAGTATATTTATGAATATTTTAGTGGAACTTAAAACCATCGCACGTCTAATCTTATTCATATATCCAGTTTACGTCTGCTGCGAGTAGAGCTCCAAGCATTGCCGAGGAGTAATGTGAAATTATTGAAGCGCGTGCCACTCGGGACTCAGCCAACCATCAAATAGACCTCTGTGACATTCAACTGACTCTTTATCCGTCCCTTCAAATTCTAAATTAACCTGTGATTTGGTGGGAATTAATTTATAATCTTTAATTTCCGAGCATAAATTATACATATTAAATTAAATTAAAGGCGAAACTTTCCCAAATTAAAACTTTTGATATCACTTGAATACCACCGTATCACCAATTATAACCGTATAATAAATTTATTTTCACGAGACACCAATTTCATAGACTAGTATCATAGTACGATTCTTTAAGACATTGTTTAGTCCTCTATATTTGGATATTGCATATGAAAGTAGAAATAGTTATTAGTGGTGCAATTGTTAAATTTGTTGTAACAAATAACTATTAAAAGCGTAAAACAAATCAACAAAAATACATCTAAAATTACGAGGTTTGATTGGAATATTTCTATTACCCTTGCTGGGATTATAACAAGCCCGATAAAATGGTAGTTTTATTTCGTTACAGATAGTGCGTCATGTGGCGTTATAATGTAAATAGCCATCGATTTCCCAGTAGTTCAGAGGCGTGCTAGTTTAGGCTAATTTCGCCACTCCCACAGATTCTCTAATCTCATCATCCAACTCCAACTTGCTATCAAACTTCCAAGTTCAACATACAGGCTTCATTACTCTCAGGATCTTAAATAGTTATTAAACACTGAGCTAATTATGTGAAATATTTTGACCTTATTGATTGTTATAGATCGTGGGTGAGTAGTTTTTTACTCTCGAACTAGTGCTTAAAATGTACTATCGTTCAGAGAGTCCCTACACTCTCTACCGAACTTTTGAATTGTTATTCCTCGTCATAACACAAGCAAAATATCATAATTATCATTTCCAAAAAGCTTAAGTTGACCAAAATGCCCTCCACTATTTCTTCTTACAAACAAATTTAATTTGAGAACGGTTGATTATTGTAAATTAAAACATGGCGTACCACTTACTGATTTAAAGTCTAATTAGAGGAAAATAGTACATATTTATATATTTGTTTTTTATGTTGGCTTTTCTAATTCTTTAACTTTGCATAAAAAATCAAGTATGTTAATAACTTTATATATATATATATATATATATATATATATATATATATATATATAAGTAGATAGTATCATGTTACTTCTAGGACACTTTTGGAGACAATCAAAAATCAAACAAATTTCACAGTTTTTTAATACAATTATGCAATATTTTTGCCATTTTTTGGCCAATTTTCAGCTTTTGTCAAATTGTCTTAAAAAATATGCAATTTTAATGAAATTTTTAACAAATGTGCCTAAAATTTTCTACAAAATAAAATTTTTTTAAAAACAAGTAAAATTATCACATTTTATAAGTATTTTTTTAATAAAATCAATAGTTGACTTTTTATAAGTCAATTTAAGTTTTCTAGAGTATTTTTTCAATAAAATTTGAATTTTTTTAAAACAAGTAAAATTATGGTTTAGTATCAATAATATTGTAATAATTATTCAAATTTAACTAAAGCAGTTTCTTTATCATTAAAAGTCTTAATATCAGTGACAATTAAATGTAAATCTTTTTTATTTAATTCTTTAATTGATTTATCATCAATTACATTAGTAAATCTTTTTGGTAAATGTACTTTACATTTTTCTAATTCAACAATAATTGTATATCCATATTTATCTTTAATTCTTTCAAATTTTTCAATTTCATATTTTTCATTTAAATTTAAACTTTTTAATGGTTTATATTCTTTAAATCTTAATTCTCCAATATTATTAATTTCTTCTAACAGATCCATTTATATAGGAAAAAATATCACAAACTTGTTTGTGATAGATATGTTAAAAAGTCATTGTCATAATTAGGTTTTATACAAAAATCCATATTTAAGTATTTAAAAATCATAGGTAATAATTTTTTGTATGATATATTACTTTTCTTAAAACATAAATATTTATTAAAAAATAGTGTAATTTTTTCTTTATCTTCATTATTCAATTCAAAATCAATATTGTATATTTTGTTTAAAAATTGATAGTAAAATATCCAATTTGTACAATTCCTTTGTTTTAAAAATAATTTTATATTCTTAGGTGTTATTTCAAAATGACTGGAAATACATAAAATATATAATTCATTAATTAATTGTTGTGTTTTATATGGTTGAAAATAGTTAAATTCTCTTAAAATATGTTTAAGATGTTTATTCTTATTACTTTTTCTCTTAATCTTTTTTTCATAAATAATTCTTTTACATATATTACATCCTACACAATTTCCAATAATAGTAAAATTAGTTTGATTATGACATCTATAACACATATCCATTTATTTAAAAAAAATTATACATAAATGAATGAACCAATTCATTGTCACAAATGTAAGAAAAAAACTCAAAATATTAATCCACAAATTGTTGAAATGAAAAATGGATTATATAGAATTGCTACTAAATGTTCAATTTGTAAAACAAATAAAAGTAAAATTTTAAAAAAAGAAGTTAAACCTATAATTAAAAAAGAATTAACTAAAAATGAACAAATAATTGAAGCAAATGAAATTCATGCTCCAATCAGAAAGAAATTTCTAAAAAGAAAAATAATTACATTAGGTATTGATGATTTATGGGCAGCAGATTTAATTATAATGAAAAATTATGAAAAAGAAAATGATGGTTATAAATATATGTTAAATGTGATAGATACTTTCTCAAAATATGTTTGGTCAAAACCATTAAAGAAAAAAGATGGAAAAACAGTTTCTAAAGCATTTGAAGAAATAATTAAGGATGCAATTAAAATTAATCATAAATCACCTAATCTTTTACATACAGATAAAGGATTAGAATTTATCAATAAAGATTTTAATGAAATATTAAATAAATATGATATTAAATTGTATCATACAGAAAATGAAGAAAAATCAAGTATAATAGAAAGGTATAATAGAACACAAAATGAAAAAATGAAAATACAGTTTGAAATTAATAAAAATTATAGATGGATAAATATTTTACCAAAAATTGTTAAAGAATATAATAACTCATATCATTCAACAATTAAAATGAAACCAATTGAAGTAAATAAAAATAATGAAAAGGATTTATTAGATACTGTTTTTAAATATAAACCACCAAAAATAATAACCAAATCAAAATTTAAAATAAATGATAGAGTTAGAATTGGAAATAAAAAATCAACATTTTCTAATAAATATAAAAATAATTGGTCTAGAGAAATATTTATAATTTCTAAAATTAATAATACAAATCCAGTTACTTATAGTATAAAAGATCAAAATAATGAAGATATTATTGGAAATTTTTATGAATATGAATTGAAAAAAACCAATTTGTAAATTTTATTTTATATAAATGGAAAAGATATGTTTAAGGTGTAAATTATATAAAGATATATCAAAATTTTATAAAGACAAAAATACTAAAGATGGGTTATATTATTATTGTAAAGAATGTAAGGATGTGTATTATAAAAAATTATATGATAGTATTAAAGTTATTGAATTAAATGAAAAACAATGTCATAAATGTAAAGAAATTAAAGATATTTCAAATTTTAATAATTATCATTATAGTAAAGATAGAAAAAATACAATTTGTATACAATGTATTAGAGAAATGTTTTTAAAACCACAATTTTGTGAATGTGGAAGAAATATTAAATGGACTAATAATTATTTAAGACATTTAGAAACTAAAATTCATGACAAAAATATAACAAAACTAGAAAATTTAAAAATATGATAAAAAAATGAAGACAAAATTTTACTTGTTTTAAAAAAATTCAAATTTTATTTAAAAAATATGATTTAAACTATAAATTACCTAGTAAAAAGTTGAAATACTTCTTATATTTTTAAGAGTTTTATTTCTAAGTAAAAATTATTTTTAATAAATAAAGAATTTCACCCCTAATAAATGGAACGAACAAATAAAAATATTAATTGTCCTTATTGTAATAAAAATATATTATATAAAAATTATGATAGACATTATAATTCAACTAAACATTTACTAAATAAACAAAAATATGATAATAAAATATTTGAATTAAAACATTGGTGTAAAAATAATAATATATATAATTATAAAAATAAAACTTTAGATGAATTAACAAATATTAAAGAAACATTTGATCTTACAAATTATTCATTATTTAATATAGTAAAATTAAATGAAATTGCAAAAAAATTATCTGTCAGAAATTATGAAAAATTATCTAGAGATGAACTAATTAAAAGATTAAACAAAATTAAAGAAAATCCAAATAATTTAGAATATAGATCATTTAAATATATTCAAAATTTAGCAATTAAAAATAGTATTAAAATTGTTAATAAAACTAAAAAAGAATTGATTGGATTATTAAATGATTATTTTAAAAATAGACCAATTCCAAAAGAAAATATAATAAATATTCAAGAAGCTTCGTCATTAAAAGGATATTTTCAAGATTATATTTTAACAAATTCAAATGATGATTTAGATATTAATGATTATTTAGAAACTCAAAGAAATGAAATAAAAAAATTGATAGAAAAACAAAAATTTAAAAATATTAAAGGACAGATGGCTTTAGAATGTGAATATGAAAGAAAATTAATAAATGGTGAAATTCAAAATAGTAATATGTATTTTTGCATAAAAAGTTCAGATATTTTAAATATAGATGATTTTATTGATGATCAATTTAAGAAATTAATAGTTAGAGAACAACTAAATCAACCATCAAAAGGCTCTGGTTGGTCATTAAAAAGATGTGTTGAACTAAATCTAAAATTATCTAAAAATAATTCATTAAATGCTGGATCATATATAGAATTACCAAATGAAATTAAGAATAAAAAATGTTGTGTAAATTTTAAAAATAAAGATGAATATTGTTTTATTTATGCAATTAGATGTGCTATTGATAAACCAAACGAACATGCTGAAAGAGTTAAACAATATCAAAAATATATAAATGATGATATTTTTAAAGGTTTTGATTATCCAATATCATTGAAAGCTATTAAATTATTTGAAAAAAGATCATTTGATTCTAAATATAACTATCCATCAATGTCAATAAATATTTATAGAATTGATGAAGATGAAAAAATAGTGCCATTACAAATATCTGAACATTATAATTTAAAACTAGAAATTGATTTATTATATTATAAAATTGGTAATAATTCTCATTATATATTGATTACTGATTTAAGTAAGTTAGTATCTAAGCAATTAACACAAAAAAATAAAAATAAAAAATATATTTGTAGAAGATGTTTGACTCATTTCTACAAAAATAAAGACTTGAATAATCATTTAGAGATATGTAAATCATTAGAACCTTGTAGACCTATAATGCCATTTAAAGGTCAAACTGTAAGTTTTAAAAATTATTATAAAAAGTTTGAACATCCATATGTAATTTATATGGATTTTGAAAGTATATTAGAAAAGATTGATAATTGTAAAAATAATCCAAATTGCTCATATACAAATAAAATTCAAAAACATAAACCATATGGATTTACAATCTATTTAGTATCTAGAGTAACTAATAAAATGTATAAACCTATTTGTTATAGAGCAAAAAATGAAGAGGAATTAATAAATGTACCAAATAAATTATTTGAATATTTAGATGAAATTTCAAAATATATAGCTAAAAAATATAATTCAAAAAATAAAAAGCCTATGAATTTAACTAATGAAGAAGAAATTAATTATCAGAAAACAAATATTTGTCATATTTGTGAAAATAGTGGTTTTGATAATGATAAAAGAATAAAAGTAAGAGATCATTGTCATTTAACAGGAAAATTTAGAGGTGCTGCACATTTAAATTGTAATTTAAATCTAAAATTTCCTCAAAATATTCCTATATTCTGTCATAATAGTTCAAATTATGATACACATTTGTTTATAAAAGAATTAGCTAAAAAATATGGTAAAATTGATTTGTTAGCTAATACAGATGAAAAATATATAAACTATTCAGTAAATTCTGGTTATGGTTATGAATTTGAAGGTGAACTATATTTTAAACCTAGAAAATTTATAAAATTCTCATTTGTAGATACATTTAGATTTATGGCTACATCAATTGAAAAATTAGCTAAAAATCTTAAAGAATTTAAGCATATAAATAAATTTATAAAAGAAAATGATATAATTGAATATGATAATGAAACTTTAAAAATATTAACTTCTAAAGGTGTATTTCCATATGAATTTATTGATAATGTTGAAAAATTAAACTATGATAAAATATTAGAAAAAGATCAATTTTATAGTTGTTTAACTAATGAAAATATAAGTGATGATGATTATAAACATTATATAAAAGTTTGGAGTAAATTAAAAGTAAAAACATTAGGTAATTATTCAGATTTATATAATATTCAGGATGTATTATTATTAGCTGATATATTTGAAAATTTTAGATCTGTTTGTTTGAAAAATTATCAATTAGATCCAGCACATTATCTAACATCACCATCATTAGCTTGGGATTCTATGTTAAAATTAACAAAAATTGAACTAGAATTAATAAGTGATTATAATATGTATTTAATGATTGAAAAAGGTATTAGAGGTGGTATTTCACAATGTATAACTAGATATTGTAAAGCAAACAATAAATATACAAAAAATTATGATAAAACAAAACCTGAAAATTATATGTTATATATAGATGCAAATAATCTAGATGGATGGGCTTTAAGTCAAAAATTACCTTATAAAGATATAACATGATTGAATCCTAATACATATACATTAAATGAATGGGAAGAAACAATATTAGAATTAGATGAAAATGCTGAATATGGATATATATTAGATGTTGATTTAGAATATCCTATTGAATTACATGATGACCATAAAGATTTACCATTAGCACCTGAACATTATAATAATAAGCTTTGCACAACATTATTTGATAAAAAAGATTATGTTATTCATTCAAGAAACTTAAAATATTATCTACAAAAAGGATTAAAATTAAAGAAAGTTAATAGAGTTATAGCTTTTGATCAAGATGATTATATGAAAAAATATATTGAATTAAATACCAAATTAAGATCAAAATCAACATCAGATTTTGAAAAAGACTTTTTTAAATTGATGAATAACAGTGTTTTTGGAAAAACTATGGAAAATGTTAGAAATAGATGTGATATTAAATTAGGTGATGAAAAGTTTTCATTAAAACAAGCAAAAAAACCTAATTTTAAAACATTTAGTATATTTGATAAAGACTGTATTGCTTCACATATGATAAAAGAAAAGGTTAAGTTTGATAAACCAATCTATATAGGATTTTCAGTACTTGATTTATCAAAATTACATATGTATCAATTTTATTATGAAAAATTAAAGAAGTTTGATCCAAATATAAGGTTATTATATATGGATACAGACAGTTATTTTATAGAATTTAAAAAGGATCCATATAAAATTATTAAAGAAAATATTAATGAATTTGATACAAGTGATTATAAGAAAGAACATGAATGCTATAGTGAAAAGAATAAAAAAATAATTGGTAAATTAAAAGATGAGTTAAATGGTGAAATATTAGAAGAATATTGTGGTTTAAGATCAAAATTATATAGTTATGAATTTAATAATAAAAATCCTGTAAAATGTAAAGGTATTAAGAAAAGTGTTGTTGATAAAACATTACATATGGATGATTTTAAGAAATGTTTATTTGATGATCAAGAACAATATAGAGAAATGACTTGTATTAGAAGTTTTAAACATGAACTATATACAATTACAATAAATAAATTAGCTTTAAGTAATAGAGATGACAAAAGATTTATTTGTGAAAATAAAATTGATACATTACCTTGGGGGTATAAAAATAATTATAAATAAATGGAAATTTTAATTGTTCCAAAAGAATTAATAAATAATGATTTTGATATAAAATTATATTTATTTAAAACTAAAATATCAAATAAATTTTTAATATATCTTTTTAAATATAAAAATTATTTTGTATATCATTATAAGTTTAATTTTATAATAGAACCATTTATAAATATAATAAAAAATTATGTTAAAGAAAGTTTTAAAGAAAATGATCAAAATTATATTAATAATTTATAACCATATGATATTGAATTTATACTATAATTTTATGTATATTTTTAAATATTTTCTTTAATAAATTTAAATATATTCAATAATTTATTGAATATCTAACATAAAAATATCTATAAATTTTACTTTATTATCATTATAAGTAAGACCCGTCTTTAAGACGGGTCTCAAATTTGTATATAATTTATTATATTTATGAATATTTTTGAATGTTTAAGAAGGGTAACATTTTGTTACCCTTAAGTTTTTATTGTATAATAAGGTTACCTCCTTTAAAAAATTTTAAAATAAATATTCTAATTTATATGGGACCCATTTTGGGTCCTACCTAATTTTAATAAGTTTTGTATGTTTTTTATTATATGATAGGAGGACAAATTGTCCCCTCTAAAAATATCTATAAATTTTAATTTATAATCATCTATCCTTATTGTTTATCTACCTTTTTTGATTTTAAAATTAATAAATATAAACCAGATTTATTAATAAATATTGTTTTAATATCGATTTTATTGACGCCCTGTTTTAGGGCATCTGAAAACATGTTTGTATATCAATTTTTAGGGTGTCATAATTTGTGACATCTATAATTTTTATGTAAATTAATTTATCATCATTATGTAAGTGTAACTGTTGGTTACACTTGATATTTTTCAAGTTTTATATATTTTTCTTTTACATTATGAAATAAAACTTTTCTAGAATTTTTATATTTTAAAATATTACAAATATCTTTTCCTTTAAACCAAGGGTTATTTTGTTTATTAAATACAATTAACTTATTATTAAATATAAAATTATTGTTAATTAAATCAATTATGGTTTTTATTATTTATGTAGACAAATTTTATATTACAAATTTTGTTTTAATCTTAAATATACAATACTTTTAATATTTTCATTATTTATTAGATTTCCATCACTATCTTGAATAGATATTACAATATTTTGAATTTTATTTATATTTTTTAAAAGGAATTAATCAATTTCATTTGGTTTTTCACTAATTTTTGATCCATATTCAACATTTGGATAAAATGAATATAGAATTTCTGATTCTTTATGTAAATGTGAATGATCTTTATGATTTTCAAAACTAGGATCAACTAAATTACAATGTATTTCAATAACATCAAAAGGTCTAATTTTTGGTAGTTTTATTCCTTTTGTTAATACATTTGGTTCAATCATTTTATCATCTAATCCTAATAAATCAATTATAATTGTTGTTACTATAATTTTAACAGGAGATTTTATTATAATATATGGTCCATCATTTTTCAATATAAAATCATTTTCATCAAATTTATTAAATTTCTTTTTAAATTCTTTTAAACTATTTATAAAAATATTTTTTATTTCTTCAATTGTATAATTTCCTTTATTTATATCAAAATATTGATCTACAATTTTATCATCTTCATCTTTAATAGAATATCCATAACAGTTTTTATAATCATTTGATATATTTGATATAAAATTATCTGAATAAAATCCACTTAAACCAATACTATATTTTCCATCTAAATGTATTGGATGTTCTAATCTTAATTCTAGTTTGGATGAATGACCAATTATTTTAAATAATTTCATCTTATTTAAATGGAGAAATTTTTAGAAAAAAAAGATAATATAAAATTAGAATCATATGATAAAAATAATAAAAATGATCAACCTATTAGATTATTAATTATAGGAACAAGTGGATCTGGTAAAACTACATTATTATTAAATTTTATTTATAAAAGATTAATTCCATATTCAAATTTATATATTTTTAGTAAATCATTAGAACAACCATCTTATAAATTATTACAAAAAAGATTTAAAAGTATAGAATCAAATATTAATAAACAAATTTCTCATTTTTCATGTGATGATATGATTCCACTAAATGAATGTAAACCAAATTCATTAGTAGTTTTTGATGATTGTATTTTAGAAAAACAAGATAAAATTAAAGAATATTTTATAATGGGTAGACATAAAAATATATCATGTATTTATTTATCACAGTGTTATTCAAAAGTTGATATGCAATTAATTAGAAATAATTTAAATATGTTATGCATTTTTAAACAAAATGAACATTATATGAAAAAAATATATAATAATTTTGTTGGATCAGATATGAAATTTGATAAATTTAAAACTATTTATAATGATTGTTGGAAAGAAGACTATGGATTTTTAACTATTAATTTATTAAAAAAATCAAATGATGGAAAATATATGAAAAATTTTTCTGATATTAAATAATGATAATGGCTTGTTGTATGTTTGATTCAATAATTGATAGAATATTTATTTTATTAGTATTATTTATTTCATTAGTATTTATATATTTAATGAAAATTACAGAAATAAAGTAAAATGAATTGTGTTTACATAATTAGTGTTTATGTTAACATGATTTGTGTTTGTGTTAACATGATTTGTGTTTTGTGTTAACATGATTTGTTTTTATGTTAACATAATTTGTGTTTGTGTTAACATGATTTGTGTTTTGTGTTAATATGATTTGTGTTTATGTTAACATGATTTGTGTTTATGTTAACATGATTTGTGTTTATGTTAACATGATTTGTTTTGAACCTAAATTTTTCTTTGTAATAAATGGATAAAATATCTGTTAATGAAGCTAAAAAATTAGATGATATTGAGAAAAAATTAATAAAAGTATTTAAAAATCAAATTAAAATTGAAGATAATTATGAAAAAATTAAACAAAAAGCATATGAACCTATAACATCAGCAATTGGTAAAGTTGAAAATAAGATTGGTGAAGTCTTAAATGAAAATAAAAACCTTATGGAATTGGTACCTATTGTTAATAATTTTGCCAATATATCAATACCAGAAACTGAAGAATTAAATTTACCTTCAAGTACTCCATTTAGACCAATCAGACAACCAATAATTCAAGAAGAATCGACATTTATTGACCCAAATTTAATTTCACCTCAAACATTAGATAAAATTATTGGTCCATTAGCAAAAAAATATTTACCAAGAACAAAAGATGATAAATTTGGTTTATATTGGAATAAACATAAAAAATCATTTATGATTGGTGATAAAATAACTGTAATTGATAATGATGATTTAATAATTGATGATAAAAAATATAATGGAACACATGGATTATGGAGATTGTTAACTTATGAAAAGAAACCAGATAATAATTTATATACACAAGATGATTTAAATAATTATTCAAAGATTTTATGGGAAACTAATTCAATTTATAAAAATAATGATCCAAATAGTAAAAAACCAAAATCTAGTAAGGGTGATAAATATATTAATTTAATTAAACATATTTGGGAATTTAAAGGGGAAATTGAAGGTTCAGGAATCAGACAATATACAGAAAATAAAATTGAATATAGATTTATAGATGATTTAAATAAATTAGATAATATTATTAATTATATATATATGCACAAGAAAAAGCTGGTAATAATAATTTTTTAAATGAAAAGAAAGCAATTAAAGACTTTATATAAAATAAATTAAATGAATTAATTGAAAAACCTGAAGGAATTAAGTATTTAAAAAGAATTTTGGCAAATATTTCATCACCATTATTAAAAGATGGATCAGGTATTTTAAATGATGTTATAAATAATTTACCTTTTGAATTACATGTACCTGGTTATCAATATCTAGGGCCTGGAACTAAATTAAATAAAAGAGTAAAAAGAGTTGATCCTGGAATAAATGATTTAGATAAAGCTGCTAAAGAACATGATTTATTTTATAGAGATCATAAAGATACAAAATCTAGAAATGAAATAGCTGATAAAATTTTACAAGATAAAGCATGGGATATAGTAACATCAAATGATCATGGAATTGGTGAAAGATTAATTGCATTACCAACATCAGGTGCTATGTGGATGAAAAGAAAATTTGGTATGGGTTTAGAAGTAGGATTAAAATTTTAATAAAAATTTTTCATTAATTATGTTAATCTATATTATAAAAAACTATAAATTTTTTTCTTAATAAATGGAAAAAATAAATATAAACTTGACAGATAATCAAAAATCAAAAATAAAATTAGCATTTAAAAATAAAAGATCAGTTATAATTCAATTTAATATTGATCAATTTAATGAAAATGGAAAAGATATTATATTATTATCTAAAAGACAAATTAATAAACTTAATAAACACAAAAAATTAAATAAAGGATTAAGATTTGAATTTTCATATAATCAATTAAAAGAAATAAAAAATGGTGGATTACTAAAAGAAATTTTAGATTTTGCTGATAATATACCTATAGTTAAAAATTATACACCAAATGTTAGAAAGGGAGCAAAAGTTGTAAAAGAATCTATAATTCCTAAATTTAGAAATTTTGTTGATTGGTTAGATCATGAATTAAAAAATGTAGAAGGATCTGGTTTAGATAAAAAACATTAAAATATATGAAACAAAATTATAAAAAAATTTTGAACCACTAACATTAGGTGAATTAGAAAAATTGTGTAAAAATATACAATATTTTAGAGGTGTATTTATGAGAGATATATTACCTAATAAAGTTAATAAATTTGAATGTGGAATTATAAATTTAGATTCATTTGATGGAAATGGAACTCATTGGGTTTGTTATTATAAAAAAGATAAAATTAAATATTATTTTGATTCATATGGAAATATAGTTAATAAACCACCAATAGAATTAGTTAAATATCTAGGAAAAGATAATATATTTTATAATGATAATCAAATTCAAAATTATAATGATCCACCAATTTGTGGTCATTTATGTATTTTTATATTAAATGAATTAAATAATAATAAAAAATTTGATAACATAATAAATAAATTAATCCTTAATAAATATGGATTCACAAAATATATTTGATCTGTTTGGAAGACAGAAAAAACATCCAATTAATATTAAAGAAGATTATATAAATTCTAAATGAAACATATTTTTTAATAATTTTAGTAAAAGTTTTAAAAGTCATGTAAAAAAGACTGAAAATCTAGTAAATGCTATTGGTTTATCAAAAAATTATATAAGTATTAATGGTAAAAGAATTGTTAATGTTAAACCAAGTATAAATAAATATGATGTTGTAATAAAATCAGAATTAGATGAAGTTTTAGATTCAATTATTGAAATTGGTAGTGATTATTCAGAAACTAAAAAAGATTTAAATAAAATTTTAGAATTTTTAATTAATATTGGAAAACATGTTGAAAATTTAGAAGAAAAATTAGAAAAAGAACTAAAATTTCTATTTGATGGAGTCAGAATAAAAGAATTAAATGCAGAAATAATACTAATTAAAGGAGATATAGATAAATTACAATAATTTATTTTATATAAATGGAGTTGATTTATTGCCTTAAATGTAAACAAAAAACTAATTCTAAAGATATTCAGATAGTAAAATTGAATAATATAAATGTAATTAAATCAAAATGTTGTATTTGTAATTCAAAGAAAAGTTGTTTTACAAAATTTTCTCCCTAATAAATGGCTCTATACAGTTCATTTGATTTATTCATTATCAGAAACCAAAATCAATTAAACAAAGATGATTGGGATGATATTTCTGAAAAATATGAATTGAGTATTAATATGATGAGATTGTTTCAAAATAAATTAAATTGGCAAAAAATTGCTCAACATCAAAATTTAACTATAGATTTTATTACTGAATTCATAAATTATCAACTAAAAGATTATATTGATTTGATTTGTAAATATCAAGATTTAACTGAATATTTCATTCATGATTATGCATTTACATTAAATTGGGAATTAATTTTAGAACATCAAAAAATATCAGCAAAATTTATACTTGATCATGCTACAGAAATTGAATATTTTAAAAGTAAAAATGAAATTGATACATAAATAAAATTTGACATCATAAAAATTATAAAAATTTTACTTGTTTTAAAAAAGCTTTTGATTTAAAAAATTTATCCTTAATAAATGGCTGATTACAAAAAATATGTAAATGATATTGAAAGAGCTGAATACAAAAATTTCTATCCATTATCTAAATTACATTTAAATGAACCTAATAAAAAAACTGAATTTAATATAGATTTTGGAAATGGATTTTGTACTTCTAAATTTCAATTTTATATATCTGGTAAATTGACTAAATCTGATGGAAATGCATATGATAATGGTGCTAATATAAAATTAATTGATAATTTTGTTCCATTTTTATTTTCAAAAATTGAAGTTAGAAAACATAATAAATTGATTGATGAAATTGAATATCCTGGTCTATTAAGTACAATTAAAGGTACTATAACTTATTCAAAATCAGAAATAAATCAGATAAATAATGGTTTTGAATCAAATTTTAAAAATAAATTTGAAGCAATTGGTAATTTATCTCATTTTGGATTAGGATTTTTTGAAAATGTAAATATTCCAATATACAAAGGAGATTTTAATATAACATTTATTAGATCAGAAGATAATGATGCAATTTTTAGATGGAAAACTAAAAAGGCTGATGGATCTTATGATAATGCTACATTACCAACTGAAGGTAAAATAACAATTGATGAATTTTTTATTAGAGTTCCTATAATTGAATACAAAACAACAAGTAAAATTCAATTAATTAATGAACTAAGCAAATTTGAAAAAGTAAATTTTTATTTTAATCATTGGCAATGCATTGAACAAAAAAATATTACAGGAAAGAATTTAAGTTTTGATATAACAAATATCTATAGAAATATTTATAATCCAAAATTTATTATAATTGGATTTCAAAAATCAAGAACAAATGATCAGTTATTTGATACTTCTAAATTTGATAGTATGTATGTAAAAAATATAAGAGTAAAACTAAATGGTCATTATTACCCTGATGAATTGGAAAATTTTGATATAAACAATGAAAAATTTAGAATTATGTATGAAATGTATCAAGATTACAAAAAGTTTATTATATTAGTAGTAAAATGTATTATAGTCCAACAGAATTTCTAGAAAATAGACCAATTTATGTAATTGATACTACAAAAAATCCAACAAATATTTCAAGTTCAAAAAATGATATTATTATTAATGCAGATTTTGATTATGATATAGTAGCTACTAGTAAAACAAATTGTTATATTATTATTATATCTGAAAAATTACTTGAATATAATATAATCAAAAATGATATTACTGAAATTAATTAGAATGAATTATTACTATTTTAGTCAAATTTATTGAAATAATACTATAAAAATTTTAAAATACCTTATGAAAAGTCGACTATTAATTTTATTGAAAAAATACTTATAAAATGTGATAATTTTACTTGTTTTTAAAAAAATTTTATTTTGTAGAAAATTTTAGGCATATTTGTTAAAAATTTCATTAAAATTGCATATTTTTTAAGACAATTTGACAAAAGCTGAAAATTGGCCAAAAAATTGCAAAAATATTGCATAATTGTATTAAAAAACTGTGAAATTTGTTTGATTTTTGATTGTCTCCAAAAGTGTCCTAGAAGTAACATGATACTATCTACTTATATACAGTATATATAGATCGTATGGCTATCATAGCCAGCTACCAACTTAAAATAATAATAAAAAAAAATGTTCTGCAGTGCAAAGCACCTGCGTCAGTACATTTAAAATTAAACTAAAATAAACATTTATGATCTGTCTATAAAGCTAAATCAAGGGCGCTGAGGCATTGCAGCCCAGTTTCACTTGCACAATGCAGGCCCATCAGCCCTTCCGGGAAAGCACTCAAAGGGCACTCGGTGACAGTGTGAGTCATAGTCTGAAACTCCGCACCACAGCTGCATGACTAATCATCTGCCATTCCCCGGCCAGATACAAATTCGCCAGTGGTTGGAGGGTCGACGAAAAGATACAAATTCGCCAGTTCTTGGAACTAGCGCTCATCCCCTCGGGGAACCCAGGAATGTGGCCGGTCGAGCTCTTCCTCACTGGAGTTGAGTGTTGTTCCCGACTTGACCGAGTCCTAAACTATATTGTTAATGGTTTTCTCTCACAAATCGCATTAAAAATAATATGAGATTCTAATGAAAAAGAAAAAGTTAACTGAACACTCTATGTACATATAGGCCAATGTGAGATTGATTAGTCATTCAATTTCATAGCAATAAATAATAATCCTACAGTGAAAAATTTATTTTAAGCGTCTAGATATGAAACGACTGAACGGATCCTGGCAATTTTTGTGTCAGTACTGATTACCCATGGCCCCTAAAATCTATTGATTTTCGTGAGATATTTAGAACACTCCCATCGCTCGTCCTCTATTAGCTTACATCTTAACTCGTGGCTTAAACACTTTCATAATACAATCATTGTTTAAACTACTATTAATTTACTCGTAGGTGATGCTGAGTAACATTGGCTTACAACATTCCCATGGCGACATACCTACGTACGCACCCCACATCATCTATAACATAATATAATGAACTAATGATGAACTAGATTAATCAACAGTACCGGGGGGCCGAGCTTCGCTCTATAATTATGTTGTAAAATGTTACAAAATGTTTAAAGTTACATTTAAGTTTATTAAGTGAGGGTGAGATGTCAGAGCACGCCTTCAGTCTTCCCTTTTTTATAGGTCTTTTTTTACTTCCTCCTCGAGTATGTTGGCGTGGGAGAAAAGTATTTAAAATGTAAACAAAGAACTTAAACTTACGATAGAGGTTTTTGAGTAGCATTTCCCTAAAATAACATTTTCAATCTATCTATAAAAATGAAAGTACTGTATGTATCCTTAAAAACGAAAGCTTTGTGTGTCTTGAATAGGGGCCAAGACTACTGGACCGATTGACCTGAGGTTTTGTAAAACTATACTTTATTTATCTAGCAGAAAGATTGATAGGCCTATTTCTGTTATTTATAAGCTTCTGGGCTTTGCCCTATTGACCCTGCATATGTATTGTACGTAGAAATTTAAACGTGTATACAATATAATTATAAAACTTGAAACTGGGCAAGTTTTGTTCAAACTTATTTATTCTTTAATTCAATTTATTAATATAAATAAACAGCTGTTAAAATTTATTCTTCACGGCACTGGATTATTTTGTTATTTTTGGTAATTTGCCTTTTGCAAAATTATTAAACCATCTCTTTCCATTCAAATAATCTGCAGCATCTATTCTTATTTAATACGCTAAGGTTTTTTTGTGTTGAGAACTCCTCCTACAATTTTTAACTGATATTCAAGTTTTTGGTGTCGTTAGATAGGGCTTGTTCTGTAGTTGTTTCTGCTAAAAATCGATGAAAATCAGACATAAAATAAGGGATCTTTACACAAATTAAATTTGAGATTTTCCCATTAGAATAACATTGGGTTTGGGTTGAACATTTTAAACATCTGTTAATGTATAGCTGTAAACACGTGTAGTTTTTTGTGATTACTGATATTAACAATATTGGATTGGTCGGTTGTCGTTAATTTAGAACTAAATGTTACTTTTGTATTGTATGAAAATAAATTGCTCGATTCCGAGCAACAAGTAGACTAGTAATTCGTAAATAAAAATTACATGAGGCGTTCTTACACCATTTATCATTTACCATCGAAGTCATTTCTGCAGTCCTTGAAGAGAGGGAGAGTCGTCAATTCTTGCATGAATGTGTTTGTGTGTGTGTGTGTGTGTGTGTGTGTCGTGTGGTGCATTTTATTTTTTATGGGAGTGTTCTTCTATGAATTTACTTAGTTTGTAGTAAGGTCATTCCAATAGATATTTTTTAGTTGCTTTTTAAACATGGAGGCCTTATTGATTTCTTTGAGACTGGTCTGTGAGGTGGTTAGGAAAGGAATTTATGTGTATGAGAAAAAGCAGTGGGCCGAGGATGGATCCTTGGGGAATTCCTTGTGTAGTGTTCTGGAGTGACGATCTTACTTTGACTTCATAGTTGTTGTTGAGGTGTTCTACTTCCACTATTTGCTTCCGGTTTGTGAGAAGATTAATTGGTTGTGGATTGCTTTTTCAATGTATTTGGATAAAGTGGGCAGCACTGATACGGGTCGGTAATTTGATGCTTCGGAGTTTTCTACTTTTTTGCATTTAGGGTAAATTAATTCTATTTTGGCTGCTTCAGGAATTTCATTTTGTTCTATGGAGGAGTTAATAATGTTTAATATGGGCAAAATTATTACTGTTTGACAATAACTGATTATTTTGTTGGATATTTGGTCGATTCCTGCAGAGTTTTTGGGTTTGAAGCTCTTAAACATATCTTGAAGATCTTTGATGCTGACTTTGTTAAACTGGGTCAGGCCTTAGAGTTTAAGCCTTTCTTTCCCATAAGGATGTCTCTGCTTATTCGTTTGTGTATAGGCCTTCATGGACGCTTCTTACATTTTTTAACATTTTTTTAATAATCAGTATGTAATTTTTTTGAAGACGATTTTGTCCTAAGTCCACAACTCGCTAAATGATGTCAATGATGTTGTTATTTCTAAGTCAACCCCTATTACTGAGTGGTGCAGTACAAAGAAACCCTGCATGAATGCTGAGAAGGTTCAGGATGTAACACTGTGTCTGGGCAGTAGATCCAGCAATGTCAAATCACTTAAGTTCTTGGGGTTTCATTTGCAGTACAATATTAAGTGGCAAACACACATTGAATATTTGGCTTCAAAAATTGAGATGGATATTCATGATAAGATCACTAAGTGCTAGTGTTTCTGCTGATGTCTTTCTCTGTATTATACATCCATAGTTTTATGTCATATGGAACCTCAGTGTGGGCTTAACTGTTCTTGTGCCATTGACATTGACAGAATTTTTATGTTGCAGAAAAAGGTCGTAAGATTAAGAGTCATCTTCACCCCTAAGCCAGTAGCCCATTGTTGCGCAATCGGCAATGTTTATCATACTGCTTTTATGCTAAAACATGGTTTTGTATTCCCCTGTTTCGGACGCCGTTTTTCAACCGATTTTCTTGAAAGTTGGTAAGTGTTGAGTTGAATAGTTATATTAGGTTTCTCATACCTCGGAATTTTGAAAATTTAACAAATATTACTCTCTGTGACGTCGCAAAGTAACTCGATTTTCCTTAGTTAATATTTCAAAATTTAGTAAAATTTTCAAAATTTCGAGGTATGAGAAACCTAATATGAGTATTCAACTAAAAACTTACCAACTTTCAAGAAAATCGGTTGAAAAACGGCGTCCGAAACAGGGGAATACAAAACCATGTTTTAGCATAAAAGCCGTATGATTAACATTGCCGACTGCGCAACAATGGGCTACTGGCCCAGGGGTGAAGATGACATGTGTGGCGTTCATAACCAAACACAATGCAAGCCACTCTTGATTGCTCTTAAAATACTTACCATCATTGTCTGTCATGTCAAGCTTTTTGTCAAGGACAATCTGCCAAATTTAACCAAAATATCAAATGTTCACAGCTACTCCACAAGAATAGAGGTAATATTTCCACGTCAAGGTGCATGTTTTAACCACTGAAAATAGTCTTTGCTATCAAGGCATAAAAAATATAATGCTTTGCCTGTTAACATAAGAAATGTATCTAGAGCTAATTTTAAGAATGTTATAAAAACTGTTTTAACAAAAGTCTCATTGTATAAACCTGAAGAGTTTTTTGAGGTTAAGTTTTTATGTAACAAACTAACCTTAGTTTGATTTTTTGACGATTGTCATAAACATTGTAATTGTTTCAATCAAGGCAAATGGAATCCTACCGGTTTCAATTGACTTTAAAGCATTTCATTTTATTATAATCATATGATTTGCACCTATATTTTTCCTAAGGGCAAAAATTTGATTCATTATCTTACTATGTAATCCAAGGTTTTTCGTGTTTTGATTAATTAAACTACCTGTTATTTTATACCCTAGAATTTATCGCTCAATACTGGGTTTAAACTCGTGCTTTTGAAGATTATGCCCAACCCACAACACAACTAAGAAATTTTCTTGTTTTTAATACACAAAATGGCTACATGGTTAAAACATGGGACTTACGTTTCGGAAAAAATTTTATAATCAGGTGATCGCTCCAATGCTTTTCTTATGGAGAAAAATGATTTTTATTAACGATTTTACTAAATATTTCGAGCGTTTTGATGAATTAAACTACCATTATTTTGTACCCAAGAATAGTTATTTTCCATCCGGAACGCTCTAGCGCTTGTATTTCGCGAGATAATTTCCAACCACAAACCCCACTACAAAACTTTCTCGTTTAATATAATGGGATTATTTTTAAAGATTGTCGGAACGATGGTTTCCGATCGTTGATTTTTCTCAAGGTGACGTTTGCTTGGCCGATTTACCATTCCGTTTAAATATTGCAACGATAGGTCATCACCGCCGAATAAACATGTACTTGAACCGGGATCATCTACTGTTTCACCGCGCCGAGGGGCTGCAGGGGGATTCCTGGAACTGGCGAATTTGAATCTTTTCGTCGACCCTCCAACCGCTGGCGAATTTGTATCCAGCCCATTCCCCATTAGTATTTCAATAATTACATCTTCCTACTCCAGTGCGGAATCGATTTAATAAAGTCCACTGATTCCGAGGAAGATCCATACCACCTACTGCTAAGGTCGGGTCATCAATCAGAAAGCAATTTCGACCTTGGAAAGATTCCCAGGAGGCAGTCCAGTCGGTATGGATGGAAAAGTTTGAGTCCGTCAACTGGGATGCTGTCCGCAGTGGTGGTTTTCGGGACCTCAACCGGTTCATCATCTGGGGTAAGTAATCATGGATGGGCAGATGTGGAGCAGATAATATCTTAGTATATTCTCTAATGAGTGCATCCCTTCGTCTAGTTTCAGGTGGAGCGATATTACTCAGGACTGGGAGCCAGAGGACGGGGGTTGCCATGAGTGTACCACTAATAATGGCTCTCAAAGCCCTGTTTAGCTGGACGTCGACATCTCTGACATGCACACTGTTCAACAACATGGGAGCACAGTACTCAGCAGTTGAGTAAACTAGGGACAGAGCAGTGGTTCGCAGAACTTGTGCGTTAGCTCCCCATGTGGAGCCAGCAAGGTGATGGACAATGTTAGTCCTGGTTCTCACCTTGGCTGCTGTCTTTTGTAGGTGGCTTTTGAATGTCAGGGACCGATCTAAAGTGACCCCTAGGTACTGTGGGTGTTCATTGTGCTTTAGCTCAACACCGTCAAATACAATTTTAAGCTTTTGGTGGGCCATTCTATTGTTCAAATGGAAGCAAGAAACCTCGGTTTTTGTTAGGTTTGGATTTAGCTTCCAGGCTTTTAAGTATTCTCCTAGGGTCGTGAGGTCATTTGTTAGTGTTTCCTCAGCTTGTCGAAAACGCTGGTGTTGATATGCCAATGCAATATCATCTGCATAGATAAACTTTAAGAACCGAGTTACAGGAATGTCGGCAGTATACACATTAAACAGCAGTGGGGCGAGCACTGACCCCTGTGGCAGGCCATCCTTAAGTTGCCTAAAAGCTCGTACTTTCCTTGCGTCCAAAATATACTTTAATCATCCTGATGGAGAGCATTGAGTTAAGGAGACGAAACAGGAAAGGACAAGGAATCAGGTTGTAAAATTTAATAAAAAAGCCTTTTCTCCAGACAGTGTCATAAGCTGCAATAAGATTTAAGAAAGCAACGGAGGTTTTCAGTCTTCGCTCAAACCCATCCTCGATGAAAAAAGTAAGAGCTAGAACCTGGTTACAACAGTTGCGCCCAGGTCTAAACCCGGCTTGTTCGACGGGGATGCTGGAATCGAGAACAGGGAGGATACTGTTGTATATCAACCTCTCGAGCAGCTTATAACAGACACTAAGAAGGGCTATTGGTCGGTAACTTTCGGGCAGTTTTGGATCTTTACCGGGCGTCAATACAGCTATTACTATTATGGGTTTTCTAAATATACCAGGCAATTCGCCGGTTTCCATTATGGTGTCAAAAACAGCAAGAAGTCACTGTCTGGCCTTTTTACCTGATTGTTTTATAAATTCCGGGAAGATTCCATCCAAGCCTGCTGCTTTGCCAATTGGCATCGCATCAATCGCCGCATCCAGCTCATCCATAGTGAAAGGTCTAGAGACTACCAATGGTGCTTGCCGACTTTGCTTTATTTCATTAAGCTTAAAGTTCACCTTCCTGTCCACAGATGTTGGCACGGGTTTAGACAAACAGGAGAGGCGTTTTGCAATTTCACAAGGGAGAGGTTGAGAGACAGTTTTTTTTATCATTTGTCTTACCAGTGGAGAGCTTTCTTAGCAGAGACCAGGCTTTGCGTCTACTCTGGGTGAAGTTCATGTTCTCAACAGTTTTCACCCATTTCTCTTTCCTGGTGTTGTCGAGAGAGTAAAGCAGTTGGTCCGCTACATCTCTGTCAGCAGTATCAGTGAACTGACTGTAAAGGTCATTGCACTCTTGACTCCATCCTGGTACATACCCTTTCCTAAAACCTCTTGGGATAGACGTTTAGCGCAAGACAGAACAAGGTTTGTGAACCGATCGTAGTTTTTTACTTTAGGAGGGATGAACCTGCTGCATTTGTCTAGCCTGGTGGAGAAGGCCTCCCACTCAGCTTTGTTAAAGTTCCACCTAGGCCGGGAAAAAGATCTTACGAGAGGAATTTGGATTCACACTGATATTAGTACAGGCATATGCTGAGAATGAGGATAGGCACCTAGGACCTTCCTAGTAGGTGTGGGTGTTGTTGATCGGTCACAGGAACAAAAGCACAAGTCTGGAGAGTACCCACGACGCAATCGAGCTGAATGGAAAGTGTGTGGGTCTTTGGCATTAAATACCAAGAAAAGGTTGTTATTTTCAGTCCAGCTTGAAAGACGAGTGCCTTTGTCATCATCGGACGAGTATCCCCACTGGGTGTGATGACTATTAAAGTCACCTACATATACCACAGGATGTTCAAAGGTTGGGAGAACTGTATCCGACCACTGGATGTTCGGTGGTTTGTAGACATTTACAATGGTAGTCTCAGATACCTTAACAGCAACAGTAAATATTCTGTTCACACAACTTTTGTGGGAGACTGATACGTCGTCTATGTCTTGCCTAACGTAAGTCGCCACGCCATAGACCTTGTGTCCTATTTCATCCACAAGCCTATATCCTGTGATGTTACCCCTCGCACCGGACATCTTCATTACTGTAGAAGATAGAGTAGGCTAGAGAAGTGTAGAGATAGAAGTGTAGAGGAGGCTAAGTCTTCTACATGTGTTTCTTGTAGTGCGAGGACATCGACGTTATTTTCTAGCAGCACCTTGCTGAGGTAGTCACTTTTGATTTGCTCATACCCTCTGCGTTAAAATGACAAATACTTCAAACTGAGCCTATATTTCTAAAGTGGCCCAGGAAAGGGCAGTTTGAATTTGGTCTGGCAGCTGGCATAGCTGAGAGTGCGTAATAGTTCAGCTGCCAAAAATTGTCGTTCGTTTAGTACCACCCGTAAGTAAATCAGTTAGGGCCATTTTCACCATTTTAATTTAAATCTGATCTTCAGATTTAAAGTGAGTTTAACCTAAAAGTCAGCTGCTCATTCACAGTTTGAACTTACACCTCCACCTATTTTAAACTAAATTATATTTAATCTAGTATACAATTTATTTGTGCAAATGACCCCTAATAAATAATTGAGACAGAACGTTTAAATTGAGGCAGGTCATAGTCCCACCGCTTTTCCGGGTACGGTTTGGCTATACAGCCCACTGTTGAACTAGGAACAAGTTTGCAACTCATACAAATGGAGGGTGAAATTATTTAAGAAGCTGTCTTTAAACCATGCTCGGACACCATAAGGATATCGTAATTCTCATCCATAAGAAGTATTTAAATTTGCTCTTTCTTTGCAGATGTAATACGATATGATTTGAAAATTTAGATGGAAGAATGACAAAGAAAGTGTATGGGAAATAATTATGTTTTTATAGGATTATAAAAATAATTGATTAGGATTAAAACTGTGGAAAGTGACCAATTGGATTATTGTACAACAGGTTTTCAGAAAAATTTGTAGATGTAAAGGAAATGGGTGGTGTGCTAAGTTGAGCCGATTCGACTCAAGAAATAAAATTTATGCAACGTGATTCTATTGCTTCAAACTGATAGTTAAATTCCTAAAAAGAGCTTCACACAAGTATATACACAGAGAAAACATTTTGCATAGTTAAAGGTTGACAAATCATAGGAGCCACATTATTGTGGAAGTGATGACGTCCAGGCATTCCTGGCAAACCTAACGTTGATTTCTGCCCACTTTTATAGAATATAGGAGTTTGTTCAGTATGCCCAGTTCAAAGCCATTGATCCGTTACTAATTCGGCTTGCCAGTAACCGTTTGCTCATTAACTCAGCGCTACGCCATCACCATTCACGTTGATGATAAACATCACACCTCCACTATGTCGTCATTTCACGCTCTTTGATGCCAAGCATCAAGCATATCACGTCCTCTCAATGCAAACAAGCTTCTGTTGACACTTTGATGCTAATGGTTCTAATGAAGGCTCTCTACAATCTGAATGCAGTGCACCATTGATTTATGTTACCCAATTTCCGGGCTCACCTAACATTATCATTAAATCAAATCAAATCAAATTTATTCTCCTTTGATAAATTATATACTCCCGCATGTGTAACTCACTCACTCACTCACTCACTCATCGGGGTATCAGAAATTCATCAAATGTCGGTAAAGTAGATTAAGCGAAGTTTAGCTATATCACCCATATATCACTTACTACACAGTAATTCCCAAGCGAGAACTAAATCTACTTTACCGACATTTGATGAATTTCTGATACCCCGATGAGTGAGTGGGGAAGTACATACCAAACAAAAAAAAATAAGTGTTATGAATGCCTTTTATTCTACCTATTAGGCCATACTGTTGTTTTACAATTAATTGTTAGGTAACTGATTGTTTTGAATTGTTTGTTGTTACTTAGCGATTTTTTACATTGTTTGTTACTTACTGACCTAAAACTTTGGTTTCCAACTAATCGAGGTAAATTTCTAATTTTTAACTAATGTTTGACTTATCCCTGTAACTCCAACAGGATTTATGAGTAGTATTTATAATAATTATTCTTAAATTATAACATACATTTTTATTTTGCATCGAATAGTATTTTTGTGATTAGCCTGTAGCGGGTTCATAACAGTTTGTTCATGTTGTCCTATTTTTTTCTGACGGTATTTATTTTTTCATTTAAATAATAGTTTATATAATAATTAGTTTATGCAAAATAGTTTATTTAGCTTAGCCATCCTACATTTTCATCCATTTTATCCAGATATTTTTTTCATACTTTTTGCGCTAGGAGGGTGAGGCAAGGCATGGCGTCACATCCCCTGACGACTAGTTTACTACAGTATAGTTTCTTTTAAAATCTATTCTAGTACTCAGGTATAGTAGGTACGTAGAAACTACACATACACCCACACTCATAACCTAATCAGTACAGTTAGAGTATCAAACAAAATTAACAAGTTTAACTTAAAATCTGTACTAGTACTCAGGTATAATAGGTACATAGAAACTACACATAAACCCACACTCATAACCCTAATCAGTACAGTTAGAGTATCAAACAAAATTACAACGAGGGTTATGGGGTGGAGGCCTCAACTACCATGTTCAGTGCTTGAGATTTTTACGGCAATTAAAGAATAGGGGCAACTAATTTCTGGGAAAGGGGGTGGAGCCTCCATATACCATAATATCTAGAATATTTCCATAATCGATCATGATTTCACAATTCTCATTTTTTTACGAACTAAGGAGAACTAGGATGTGGTTTTAAAAAACGAGCTACAGGCGATTTTCGTATTAGCCGGTTTTCTTACTGTCTTAGCGGGCAGTTCTTCGGTGGGCCTCACCTGCAACTCATTATCGGTGGATTTTTAAATTTTCTAATATCTTTCTTAAGTATTTTTTGTCTTTCATTATATACAGCGTACCTCAATTAAAACTTATAATTTTATTCCACTTTTATTCATTTTGAATACACCAACTACTTACATCATGTGGCCAAAATTTTAACACATATCAATTTTTAAGCATGATATCTAGAATATTTACATAGTCCATTATTATTTCACAACTCCATTCTATCCCTACAATTACTTATATTTAAAATATTCCCATTGAAGGTTTTGATTATTTTAGGTGAGATATTGCTGTACATTACATATATAAATATTTGTTCATTTCCCCAAATGTTTTTTTTTATACAAGAACCTAGATCTACTGTCTAAGGAGGCCTAAGAATAATCAATTATTTTATAAGTTTTCGTAAGTCATGATTTGACAAAACCATTGTCAATATCAACACTCTTTATCTAAAATAAGTTTATTCCATTTTTTATTAGTGAATTTTACAGGGCGATTATTTTTATTATTATTACCACCATGCACCTATAGTTTTATTTTATCCAAGCAAGGCATTTTAGTTTACAGTTATTAATGTGAACTTTTGCATCGATTTGGAAATGTTTAGAATTTTTTATTTATTTTCCTAAGTGGGGACAGTTTTTTTATGAATTAAGAGACTAGGGAAAAAGAAAAAAGCCATAAGCAATTTTCAAACTTTTTATTAGTATTAATTGTGAGTAAAGTTAAATTGGCAGTCCACTACTTCGGTGGTACTAACCAGTTTAATAATTTAGACTTAATTATTGATTAACAAGATTTTCTTAATTTTTATACGTTATTTCCTTTATTTGCGCTAAGTAACCAAGATGCGTGATCCCACAACTTTTTAACACATAAGTTTTGTTTTAACCGTTTCTCTACCTTTCAGGTTTAAATTTGTAGCATATTTGAACATTTGTAATGGCTAAGTTCTTTTCAAGTGAACAAATAATTTTTTTTTACAAAAATGGACCTTTAAACACATTTAATTCAAATTTAATGATAATTCGATATTTTTGTACTTTTTTCATTGCACCAAGTTCTTAGTTGCGCGATGACGTAATGTCCCTCAACGATTCTTTTACCATTCTTTAAATATCAAAAAATTCTCACATATAAATTGAAGATACACTCGCAGCCTGTAAAAAGCTAAGATAACAATTATTTTATTATTGCTTTTTACTTTTAATCTCCAAGTAACACTATGTATCCCCCCAAATTAACACTAAGCTTTTATGAAATCTTGAACTTCGAGCTCTGGCATTCAAATTATAACTATGAAAGATATATCTATGACGTAACGACGACTCTAATTTGGGCTTTAACTACTCAGGGGCAACCCCTGAGGGGGCATGGGGGCGGAGCCCCCATCGAGCCGTAGGCGAGTTTATGTTGTATAGTCATATAGTCATGGATATAACGAATGAAAATATAAATATGAAAATGCCAAATCTCAAGGTATACGATTCCATAATACCTAGAGTTGACGGGGATAATGTAAATATACAATATGTAAATTACCATTCGTCAAAAATAAAATTGAGATATGTGTAATAATAATTTATTATGTGAATATTATGCTTACTATCATAAAAGATGGATGTGATAAATGTGGGATATGATAGTGGTAATAAAGGGGTATTCTGTAAAAAGGTTAAGTGGAATAAAAAATTATTAATTTTCATTGAAAAGGGTTGTAAATAAGGTGTTGCAAAGTAAAAAATATAATTTTTGTAAAGGTATAGTTTGGGTTAAGGTGGTTTTAACTGAGGGCTTGTGTTTATGTAATTGAAGTTTTAATTAAAAGAATTATAGCTGCATTTGTCGTTTTAAATATATTTCGTAAAAGTAGTAGTGACAATGTTTCTCTGTTAGTTAGCCAGCGCTAATAGTTGCAATCTGGCGTATCCAGTTCCACCACGGGGAGGCCGAGAAACGCAGGAACGATATTTACCATATTTACAAATAAATAAAAAACACACCATGCAGTTTGATATGCAGTTACCCTAGCCTCTGCAATAAATTTCAAAATCTTAAAAAAAAAAATCACATCGGAGAGGTTGGTGAAGCAGTTCTGTTCGCCTCTGCTGACCAAAATTTGAAATTAATGTCAAACACAAAAAATAATAGTAAACAGGGACTTTTGATGGGCAGGCCCCCTTTCGTACTGACATAATAAAACGTCAAAATCCAGCGGGGAATTTTGATGAAGCAGGCCGCCTGACTTACTGCAAATCCATAAGTCTTTTTCTTTTAAGACGAGCTTTTTTGCTCCGCTCACTTGCTTCAACCAAAAGCTCGTTCGCTTTGTTCACTTGCCTTTCAGGATGTTTGAATGTAGGACTGTAGCCTATTCTGGCATGAGTTGGTTGAGTGGATTTTACATCTTTTGTTAACAGCTAATTTCATCATTGTTGCTATAATTCCATTGATTTAAATGCGATTCTACAATCTGCTTAGTTGCTCTATCCTCTTACTTTACTGTTGTCCAACTTAATAGTCAGTACCTCGGAGTACTGCTCAGTCAAATAAGGATTAAACGAAGGAGTTCGTCATATACAATGTTCTTTGCATATGCGACTCCTTCGCGGATTCTATCGGGATTTACCAGAACAGCGATGTTGTCTGGATGTCGAACTCTACTAAGACGTACAACTGACCATGCGTGAAGCAGTCCGTCCAAAGATCAACACCAACTGACTCTATTGTTTGACCTTGGCTCAGGCCAACATCAATGGAAATTGACGTCGGCATACTCTTAACGGCGATCCCTCGACAAAGGGAAACGTAAATTGTATTCGGGGGATACAAATAGGTTCCCTTTGTCCAGGAAGTCGGACTGTGACCAAACGGTTGCTGATCGCAGTCACAATTTCTTTTATGACGTTAACGAGTCCTTCAGCGATGTTGAGGTTCCGCATAACGAGGCATACGGAACCGATCTTCAGACGGAGGACATGGTCAGGGTCGCCTTTCCCAGTAGCCTGGTTCAGAAGTTGAACATTGACTTCCAGACCATCATCGCCTTCATTGTCCGAAGAGTCAGCGCTCCTCAGCTCGTACACGCGACCGCCCAAGGAGTTTAATACTATGTTGTTGACCTCCTTGACGTTCACGATTATTGTCGAGAGGATCGCCCTCTTCGCTGGAAACCAAAAGGTCGTTCGAAACCAAAAGATCGCAAACCAAAAAAGATCTGGAACCAAAAGGTCGTTCGAAGGAAAGCCAAAATTGATAAATCATTCAGAGAAGTGAAATATCTTATCCCTGGTAAAGGTATAAGTCGCTCGCAATACAGGCGTCTATTTCGGCATTTTTCACTTGGTGGGAGAGCAAATTCTGACGAGGAGTGGGGGTAACGCCGACAGTGTTACCAACACCGCAAATACCACGCACGGTCATCACGGACAATGCTGAAGACCGTATTTACGAATAAGAGAGAGACGGAGACAAAAGAAATGATACGAAGGTTGTTATTATTAATAATGACTATTTCAAAGACTTAATTTGATAAATAATACACTAATACAACTACGGTACAGCAAATTATTGTAACTTATTATGTAATTTACCAACCAATGTAATAGTAAGCTGTAATTGGTATTACGTTTTTAATATGATGTTAAATATTTAAAATATAACCCTATTTAATTCCAAGAATTGTATATTATAAAGAAAAAAAATTAAATTATTAATTAATTTAATTCAAACAGTTTGTGGATTTTTCTACACGTTTTGGCTAAACGGGTTATCGCCGAAGTACATAACGGATAAGCCACCTGGTAAATAGGCTACTAAGTTTTAAATTTTCATATTAAAACGTGTAAAAAAATCAACTGACTGTTTTAATTTATTAAAATTAATTACTGTAATATACATTTTTGAAAAGGCTTATATTTTTAATATTTAACATCATATTAAAAACGCAATACCAATTACAGCTTACTATTACATTTGTTCATGTAGGTAAATTACATAATAAGTTACAATAATTTCCTGCCCTAAAATATTTCAAGGAAGTAGACTAATTTGTACAAATCAGACATCTAACAAGCTTACATTTTTACACGTTTTTCACATTAATATATCGTAGTTATATTGGTGTACTATTTATCTAATTAAGTCTTTTAAATAGTCATTATCAATAATAACAACCTTCGGTATAATTTCTTTTGTCTCCGTCTCTCTTATTCGTAAATACGGTCTTCAGCATTGTCCGTGATGACCGTGCGTAGTATTTGCGGTGTTGGTAACACTGTCGGCGTTACCCCCACTCCTCGTTAGAATTTGCTCTCCCACCAAGTGAAAAATGCCGAAAGAGACGCCTGTGCTCGCAATCCCTACCATCGCCAAAAGGACTGGATCTAATTGTTCCGATGCCCAACCCCTAGAAGAAATTCGGCATAGGCAAAGGAACCATAGTCCTATGCGGTATTATCAAGGAGAAATTATTTTAAAATGTCGCAACAGATGTGACACCCGAAGCGAGACGAATACACTCAATATAACGGTAGAGGTGCGAGCTTAGACAACAACGGTCGCAAACTGACGGAAATCTCCCGAGCAGAGAATGATCTTATCACCAAATGACACGTTCGTGTTCATTGGATAAAACCATAGTAACACGACCGAAATGCGATTAATTATCAATTAATTCAAATTGAAAATTATAGTGATCAGACGTTATGCATGAGATAAGTTCGCAGGGGGTGTAGTTAAAATTGGGTAGTAAAATAATTACGAGAACTAATCTTCAAACCTGGCGAATATTTAGTGAACTAGTTGAACTACATTACCGACTTTGTTATTATTACTGACGCAATTTGTGAGATAGGTGGACGATATCACAACTTGCCTCTGGTAAATTATTCCCTCGCGAGAGAAAAAATATACAAATGCGTGTTATTGAGGCATTTTTTTTTTCAAACTGGCAGTTTTAGCGAATTTCTCTATAGGGAATACATTATTACGGTAGTAGCCATGGTAAGACCAAAGCCGGGACCATGTTACTTTTTCATTTTGAGGTCGCCAGAAGCCAAAAACACCGTTCGTTCATATATACATACACATATATATAATTATACCGTTATTTATATATATATATATATATATATATATATATATATATATATATATATATATATATATATATATATATATATGTGTCCGTGGTACTGATAACTTTTGAAGGGGACCTCCGATTTTGATGAAATTTGGTATGAAGGTGTAAGGCTAGGTCTATTTTCATGAGTTCGCGAACCAGCATGATCGGGCTATGGGAACGGGGTTTTATGGGGTTTCAAAGGGGTCAAAAATGGGTTATTGGCTTTTTTGGAGCATAATTATCAAAATGCAAAGATTTTTACAGAAACCATTTAAAAGAGCTTAAAAAAAACAAACAATTTAATATTTTGAATTTTTAACTTGGCTTAACAGGTTAAGGAGAAAAGCCAAAAATAGGTTTTCCATGTTAATCTTATGGAAAATCAACATAACCCTGTATCTCGCTTATTTATTGGAGTAACTTGATAAAATTTGGTATGTACATTCACTTGGTAGGGTTTAACTGATATTTGCTTACAACACCCATATGGCAACAAACCTACGTACTCACCCCTATTTGGTTTATGGGGAAAATGAGAAGAACACCATAACTTGATAATATTTGGAATGTACATTCACTAGGTAGGGCTTAACTGATATTTGCTTACAACACCCATATGGCGGCAAACCTACATACTCACCCCCATGAGGTTTATGGGGAAAATAAAAAAGTGCCGAATATTGATACAGTTTGATATTTACCTTACGTAACTATTACATTTCCTAATAAAACTAACATTTTCTAACAATCTCCCATGGCAGCAAACCTACATACTCATTCCTGTGGTGTTTATGGGAAAATACGATATCTCAAGATCGTTTGGAAATTCTCTGAGTACGCAGGTTTGCTGCGACATGGGTATTTTAAATTTTATTCGGGCACACACAATTTTACCTAGGTAGGTTGAACGATGTAACTTCCAATTACATCGTTCAGACAGTGCGGTCAGAAATATGTATACCTAAGTGAGTCAGTGTGTGAGTTACAACTGCGGCTGTATATATTTTAGAAGATTTAAGATATAAAACTTATGACTCTAATTTCGTGTAACGAAAGCAAACAAATAGGCTTGGACTTAATGCATCTTTTACTTTGCAAGAAATTCAATGGAATTAAAGAAACCTAATCTCATCATTGAGCCTAGGTAACGTAAATTAAAACAATATTCAAACTAATTGAATATCGACGTTGAAGTTAATAACAACAATGTGATTAATACGAGTTAGCCTTAAAAGTAGTACAAGAACCATATTTTTAAAGATTTTACAGTACTTTGAAAACGGCCTGCAGTCTGTATTAGTGCATTTAACAGTTATGTATGTCTAAGCCTACCAAATTAAACTTTTCCACCACCTACTATCTAAAGCCGTATTTTACTCCTTGGAATAGAGTACTAAAGTACTAGTTTTAATCCCATTTGACTTGAATACTAAATTTTTCTACCTAGGGAAATCATCTTTTTTTGTACCACGGGGCTAAAGTTAGTTACATAAGAATAACATTAAAAGAGAGATTAAAAGGAACATGAGCCACAGTCAGCTGTTACTTGTATTTGTTTCGTTACTCTTTGTTTACTAACAGCAGTTTAGCTGCTGCTCACTGCTGACCATTCTGTCAGCAGTGAGCAGTGTACGTGTTTGTTTACATTTCGCTTGGGTAGGCTATTAACCTAAGAAGTCCAAAACATAAGTGTAAAACTTTTGATTAGGCATAAATTCTATTTTGTTTTTTTGTGTTCTTTAAAATGATATAGCCTATCTTGTGTGTTTTTTATGTTGATGTGACTGATCCAGCTTTACAGAGCAAGGGATCATATCAAGGTAAAGATTATATACGGTAGGCCTATTAGGACTAAATGTTATTCGTGTAGGTGGGGGAAAAATGTTGTGTGCATCAAGTGACTAAAGTACTTCTCTCCTTCAGGAAAATTGTGACAACAGTTTCCCTTCAGGGAGAAAAATGTACTTTAGTCCCTAGACACACAAATAACTATTTATCATTACTCAACAGAAATGTTTAATCATGTGACATATTGCTAACAGGGTTGATCCTAATGTGGGGCACGTTGTGCGGCATTAGGTCACATACAGAACACTCTGGAAGAGTATGGGACCAGACTGGGAAAAACACCGAAATCTGGGCATACGATGAACGACGAAGCATTTTACAGAGCTACATTAGGTACTGTATAATATACTGCATATTGTATAAGTATCGGGAATTCACTTAATGTGTTATACTACTATTTAGTTAGTATTGTTAACTGAAACATTTTCAATACAGGGATATTGTGGCCGATAAATACTGCAGACAAAATCAATGAGTTTTATCACATGTAATTGGTGTTATTGACGGAATTTTAATTCCAGTTTATGTACCTGCGGAAAATGAGGCAGCTTGTATTAATCGAAAAGTGACCACTCCATCAACTTCACATTTGTGTGAAACATAAACTGTCAAGTTTACAGCTTAAGTGCACGATGGCCTGGCAGCATTCATGACTCCCGAGTACTTCGTAAGAGCAGAGAACCCGAAATAGCAGGTTTATTCTCAATGCCTAGATGTTAGGAGACTTTGGCTAACCATTAAAGCGGTGGCCCATGGGTGACAGGGTCAGGATCCAGATGCAACCAAGATACACATGATCCAGGCGAGGGGCACTACAACAGACCATTGAAAGCTACTATACAAACAATCGAATGCTCCCTGGGAATTTCTAAAGAAAACATCTTTTGGATGAGTTTACAGTCAAGATCACCTAATGACGAAATGTTTCTATCTGACTCAACTGATGACAATTTTCTTTCCAATAAACCTACTTCGGATGAAGAAGAGCCCCGCCATCGTGATATCAACCAGCGTGGCAAATCTGATTACACCAAGTTTTATAGAGGCCAAAAATTCTATCAACATTTAAATAATTTTAAATTATACATTTATGTAATTAATAAATATTATAAATGATACAAATTATTGTTATTTATATGTGACAAAAAATTCAAAATTAATTGAGTTATACAAGTTAATAACATTTAATCAATTTTCGGATGAGCCCGTACAGGAGACAGTGGGACAGACTATCTAAATATTCCGAGAAATTTTCCAAAACATTGAGAATCCTTGAAGATTTGCTGGCCGGTCTCTTTTGTAATCAATTAATATTTAATACAGGCTAAGTACAACTGAGTAATATTTAAAAAAATATGCGACATTAAATTAAACACTAATTGTAGTTTAACAATTTTTATTGTTATACTTTGTAATATAATTTTATATAAGATATATGTAAATCAATATTAACAAAACTAATAAAAATTTTATCTATAACGTATTTTAGTGGAGGGCATTTGAGAATTCTAACAGCAAACATACCTGTCGGTGGCAGTAAGGTAATAATATATTGAGTTAGAGAAGCATTTTGTAATATTTATATTAAATATTGTATTTCCAGTGATGAGCCATGTGTTTACACATTTGGAGTAGAATTAGTTGTTATTTTTAAAGCATTTTGATATATAACATTGTTACAAGTTTTATGTTAGTTAAATACTTTTTAACTATCAGTCACAAAATATCCTTCCGATTACAGTGGTATGAATTTTACAAAAAGTTAAAAAAATATATATTATATGAGAGTTAGAAATAACATTTAATAAATTGTCAAAGTTTATTTGTAATAAATACGTTATTTTATTATTTAAGTAAGCAAAAGTATCGAGAAATTACCAAAAAACAACTATGTAGCAGCCAGTTATAATCACTGGTTTATTGCCCAGGTATCTTAATCAACGCACAATTTAGATGGCAAGGGAGTAGCAATTTATTGCAGTTTTAAATTTACAGAAATTAAAGGAGACAACCAATTTCTTTGGCCTGCAATAGACATAAATACAGGTTCCAGCAGGAGACATCTTGTGTGTGGTGTCACCACCAATTCCAGTGAGCTCAAGATATGTTGGCTTGGAGACGGAAGACCACAAGAGAGTTCGGAAACTCTTCATAACTTTTTGACAAATTAGATTATGCATATAATTTTTTTCCAGAGAAAAACTATTTACTTGAAAATAAGTAGCTTTTGAAAGAGGATTCATTTAATTGCCTGTAACAGTCAATGTTTGTTTGAGAGCGTGGAGAAATTTACGCAATTTTTTAAAAAGTTTAGACCTCATGTAAAATTTGTTGTGTAAAAGTTGGATGAATCCAATTTCTATAGTGTTTAAGTAGTTTAAATTGAACCACACTAAATAAAATTTTTACAACGCTAGATCATAAGGTTTTATTTTCTACTTGAGATCACCTAGTGGCCGAAATTTGATGACGATTCTGTTGATATGGACCAAATTCTTGTATATTTAAATATTTAACTTCTGCATCATCTGTTATTCCTGATTTGCCATAATTTGTTATTACAACAGCTGTCTAATAATTTAATCAATTACCATTCACCCCCTTTATTCATTCCACGACAAAATTTTAATCAAAATCGTTAGAACCGGTTTTTTTAGAAATTGGGATTTTTCAAGTTTTTTAATGGTATTGCGGGTAGAATAACCTTATAAATAAAAACTTCAAAACAAAAAAAACCTGGAATTATAGTGGATTCGGACTTACATGCTGTGACAAATTTCATCAAAATCGGCCCCATTAGAGCATTCTCTAGCTCTGTTAATATCCTGAAACACACATAGATGTAACTCCAAAAACCACTATTTTGGACTCAGGGGACACCAACAACTCAAATTCAAAAACTCTGTCAAGAACGATACTTTTTCCACATACAGGGTGGCCCAGAAAAAAGGTACTCACCACTTCAAATTAATGGTTACTTTGTACCCGAACAAAGCTGACTCTATCTCTAAAGTAAATGTTTTCAGTATTCTACACTATTAGAAATAACTTACACAAGTGTTACTTTCCTCAAATACAAAGGTCTCGCACAGTAGTGATGGGCGATTCGCGAACGAGTCGTTCAAATTGAACGAATCAACTTGTGAATCAAACGAATCATGACTCAATTTCTAAAAGAGCCGATTCGTGCCGCGAATCAATTGCAGAATGTTTCTTGCTCGCTTTCTGGTGGTTCGGTTCGTTTCGTTCGCGAACCAAATGAGAATACTGTATAGTGTTGTCGTTGTCATTGGTTCGCGAATCGTGATTCGATTGTGTACATCCACAACGCTAGGTGGGTTTAGAGGGGGGGGGGGATAGTTGAAGGAGAAGGAAGAGAGAAGTAGAGAATAGCCGATAGACGAAGCTCTAGACGCACGCTCATTGGTTATATGTTTGGGCGGGATGTTTTGGTGAGGTCCCATAGTTCTGTTCGAATCTGTCACCTTCTGTTTCTTTAAACGACTTATTTACCGCAAAAACCGATTCGCGAATCGGTAATGTGTTCCATATTTTGACAACATATTGATATAACTTTATAGTTCGGTTCGCGAATCAATAAGCTAAACGGCTTTAACTGATTAATTTATCCCACATCTTTGAAATTAATGGATCCGTTATAAAATAACTAAAGTAAATTACTAGAATACATATGCTGATTACTCTCATAATTTATAATTCTATAACTCTGGTTTAAACAACAAAATAAAAATATTATTGGTGAGAGGGGGAGAGTCTACAGTGGGAGAAGGTCAGTGTTAAAAATAGGACAGACAATGTATTTTATTTTTACCCAAAACATTGTGCTTCTAGACAACAGTGGTTATTACACAGGATTATTTTTCAGTTAATAATTGCTGTTTATAATGTCAACAGAGTGAATACACCCTACATACAAGGCCAGAAATAATTTCTTAAAATAATTTTTGTTTCCATAAAATGTTTACAATGTTAAGTTGATAGTAAATTAATTTAATGCAGTGTGGACTGGGGAGTGAGGGGCGAGGAGGGGTGAAGAGCGGGACAGACGGAAGAGACAAATCGCAAATAGGTCAAGTTCGACGACCTTGAGTACAATAAGCATGACAGCTGAGCAGAAATGTCAGCTGATCAGTCGACATGTTCTTCTATTGGCTCTTTACTTCCTCTTCACTTTCATTTCGCGCGGAAGTTTTAGCGTCTGCGCATGCGCATCATAACACCTGTCTTTGCTTATTTTGTTTCGTGAATCGAAACCAATTTGTATATGAACTATCGGTTCGCAAATCGAACATTGACGCTGGACATGTATTTAAGGGGAAAGACAGAATCAAATAATCGATTACAACCGATTCTATATTGGGGTTAGGAAGCAAGGAGAACCTGTTGATTTTAATACAATCGGTTCGCGAATCGATTATACGTCTGACATGTATTGTAGGGTAGGGGGAGCGTCCAATAACCGTTTGCAACCGATTTCGTATGTTTAAATAGCACGGAGAAACAACTGAATCAAACGAACGAAATGAATCGGTTCAATTTTCGATTCTTTGAAATTGAGTGATTCATACGAACCGATTCACCAAGAAGAGCCGTTTTGCCCATCACTATCGCACAGTGAAAAATTTTATTGTCATCCATTATAAAATAAATAATTATAACAAACGTGTTACACTGAGAATTATATATTACAGAATTGAAAAAAATTGCCCGCGAACCTTTTTTATAATTGTTATTTTTTGACAAGGAATCCAACACATTAGTATATGGTTCAAAGTATTTTGTGTGAATCCAATAAATGAAACTCTATTAAAAGATTAGTTTAATAGTTATACACTTAAAAAATATTAAAACTTGCATAGTATATTTATGAATATTTTAGTGGAACTTAAAACCATCGCACGTCTAATCTTATTCATATATCCAGTTTACGTCTGCTGCGAGTAGAGCTCCAAGCATTGCCGAGGAGTAATGTGAAATTATTGAAGCGCGTGCCACTCGGGACTCAGCCAACCATCAAATAGACCTCTGTGACATTCAACTGACTCTTTATCCGTCCCTTCAAATTCTAAATTAACCTGTGATTTGGTGGGAATTAATTTATAATCTTTAATTTCCGAGCATAAATTATACATATTAAATTAAATTAAAGGCGAAACTTTCCCAAATTAAAACTTTTGATATCACTTGAATACCACCGTATCACCAATTATAACCGTATAATAAATTTATTTTCACGAGACACCAATTTCATAGACTAGTATCATAGTACGATTCTTTAAGACATTGTTTAGTCCTCTATATTTGGATATTGCATATGAAAGTAGAAATAGTTATTAGTGGTGCAATTGTTAAATTTGTTGTAACAAATAACTATTAAAAGCGTAAAACAAATCAACAAAAATACATCTAAAATTACGAGGTTTGATTGGAATATTTCTATTACCCTTGCTGGGATTATAACAAGCCCGATAAAATGGTAGTTTTATTTCGTTACAGATAGTGCGTCATGTGGCGTTATAATGTAAATAGCCATCGATTTCCCAGTAGTTCAGAGGCGTGCTAGTTTAGGCTAATTTCGCCACTCCCACAGATTCTCTAATCTCATCATCCAACTCCAACTTGCTATCAAACTTCCAAGTTCAACATACAGGCTTCATTACTCTCAGGATCTTAAATAGTTATTAAACACTGAGCTAATTATGTGAAATATTTTGACCTTATTGATTGTTATAGATCGTGGGTGAGTAGTTTTTTACTCTCGAACTAGTGCTTAAAATGTACTATCGTTCAGAGAGTCCCTACACTCTCTACCGAACTTTTGAATTGTTATTCCTCGTCATAACACAAGCAAAATATCATAATTATCATTTCCAAAAAGCTTAAGTTGACCAAAATGCCCTCCACTATTTCTTCTTACAAACAAATTTAATTTGAGAACGGTTGATTATTGTAAATTAAAACATGGCGTACCACTTACTGATTTAAAGTCTAATTAGAGGAAAATAGTACATATTTATATATTTGTTTTTTATGTTGGCTTTTCTAATTCTTTAACTTTGCATAAAAAATCAAGTATGTTAATAACTTTATATATATATATATATATATATATATATATATATATATATATATATATATATATAAGTAGATAGTATCATGTTACTTCTAGGACACTTTTGGAGACAATCAAAAATCAAACAAATTTCACAGTTTTTTAATACAATTATGCAATATTTTTGCCATTTTTTGGCCAATTTTCAGCTTTTGTCAAATTGTCTTAAAAAATATGCAATTTTAATGAAATTTTTAACAAATGTGCCTAAAATTTTCTACAAAATAAAATTTTTTTAAAAACAAGTAAAATTATCACATTTTATAAGTATTTTTTTAATAAAATCAATAGTTGACTTTTTATAAGTCAATTTAAGTTTTCTAGAGTATTTTTTCAATAAAATTTGAATTTTTTTAAAACAAGTAAAATTATGGTTTAGTATCAATAATATTGTAATAATTATTCAAATTTAACTAAAGCAGTTTCTTTATCATTAAAAGTCTTAATATCAGTGACAATTAAATGTAAATCTTTTTTATTTAATTCTTTAATTGATTTATCATCAATTACATTAGTAAATCTTTTTGGTAAATGTACTTTACATTTTTCTAATTCAACAATAATTGTATATCCATATTTATCTTTAATTCTTTCAAATTTTTCAATTTCATATTTTTCATTTAAATTTAAACTTTTTAATGGTTTATATTCTTTAAATCTTAATTCTCCAATATTATTAATTTCTTCTAACAGATCCATTTATATAGGAAAAAATATCACAAACTTGTTTGTGATAGATATGTTAAAAAGTCATTGTCATAATTAGGTTTTATACAAAAATCCATATTTAAGTATTTAAAAATCATAGGTAATAATTTTTTGTATGATATATTACTTTTCTTAAAACATAAATATTTATTAAAAAATAGTGTAATTTTTTCTTTATCTTCATTATTCAATTCAAAATCAATATTGTATATTTTGTTTAAAAATTGATAGTAAAATATCCAATTTGTACAATTCCTTTGTTTTAAAAATAATTTTATATTCTTAGGTGTTATTTCAAAATGACTGGAAATACATAAAATATATAATTCATTAATTAATTGTTGTGTTTTATATGGTTGAAAATGGTTAAATTCTCTTAAAATATGTTTAAGATGTTTATTCTTATTACTTTTTCTCTTAATCTTTTTTTCATAAATAATTCTTTTACATATATTACATCCTACACAATTTCCAATAATAGTAAAATTAGTTTGATTATGACATCTATAACACATATCCATTTATTTAAAAAAAATTATACATAAATGAATGAACCAATTCATTGTCACAAATGTAAGAAAAAAACTCAAAATATTAATCCACAAATTGTTGAAATGAAAAATGGATTATATAGAATTGCTACTAAATGTTCAATTTGTAAAACAAATAAAAGTAAAATTTTAAAAAAAGAAGTTAAACCTATAATTAAAAAAGAATTAACTAAAAATGAACAAATAATTGAAGCAAATGAAATTCATGCTCCAATCAGAAAGAAATTTCTAAAAAGAAAAATAATTACATTAGGTATTGATGATTTATGGGCAGCAGATTTAATTATAATGAAAAATTATGAAAAAGAAAATGATGGTTATAAATATATGTTAAATGTGATAGATACTTTCTCAAAATATGTTTGGTCAAAACCATTAAAGAAAAAAGATGGAAAAACAGTTTCTAAAGCATTTGAAGAAATAATTAAGGATGCAATTAAAATTAATCATAAATCACCTAATCTTTTACATACAGATAAAGGATTAGAATTTATCAATAAAGATTTTAATGAAATATTAAATAAATATGATATTAAATTGTATCATACAGAAAATGAAGAAAAATCAAGTATAATAGAAAGGTATAATAGAACACAAAATGAAAAAATGAAAATACAGTTTGAAATTAATAAAAATTATAGATGGATAAATATTTTACCAAAAATTGTTAAAGAATATAATAACTCATATCATTCAACAATTAAAATGAAACCAATTGAAGTAAATAAAAATAATGAAAAGGATTTATTAGATACTGTTTTTAAATATAAACCACCAAAAATAATAACCAAATCAAAATTTAAAATAAATGATAGAGTTAGAATTGGAAATAAAAAATCAACATTTTCTAATAAATATAAAAATAATTGGTCTAGAGAAATATTTATAATTTCTAAAATTAATAATACAAATCCAGTTACTTATAGTATAAAAGATCAAAATAATGAAGATATTATTGGAAATTTTTATGAATATGAATTGAAAAAAACCAATTTGTAAATTTTATTTTATATAAATGGAAAAGATATGTTTAAGGTGTAAATTATATAAAGATATATCAAAATTTTATAAAGACAAAAATACTAAAGATGGGTTATATTATTATTGTAAAGAATGTAAGGATGTGTATTATAAAAAATTATATGATAGTATTAAAGTTATTGAATTAAATGAAAAACAATGTCATAAATGTAAAGAAATTAAAGATATTTCAAATTTTAATAATTATCATTATAGTAAAGATAGAAAAAATACAATTTGTATACAATGTATTAGAGAAATGTTTTTAAAACCACAATTTTGTGAATGTGGAAGAAATATTAAATGGACTAATAATTATTTAAGACATTTAGAAACTAAAATTCATGACAAAAATATAACAAAACTAGAAAATTTAAAAATATGATAAAAAAATGAAGACAAAATTTTACTTGTTTTAAAAAAATTCAAATTTTATTTAAAAAATATGATTTAAACTATAAATTACCTAGTAAAAAGTGGAAATACTTCTTATATTTTTAAGAGTTTTATTTCTAAGTAAAAATTATTTTTAATAAATAAAGAATTTCACCCCTAATAAATGGAACGAACAAATAAAAATATTAATTGTCCTTATTGTAATAAAAATATATTATATAAAAATTATGATAGACATTATAATTCAACTAAACATTTACTAAATAAACAAAAATATGATAATAAAATATTTGAATTAAAACATTGGTGTAAAAATAATAATATATATAATTATAAAAATAAAACTTTAGATGAATTAACAAATATTAAAGAAACATTTGATCTTACAAATTATTCATTATTTAATATAGTAAAATTAAATGAAATTGCAAAAAAATTATCTGTCAGAAATTATGAAAAATTATCTAGAGATGAACTAATTAAAAGATTAAACAAAATTAAAGAAAATCCAAATAATTTAGAATATAGATCATTTAAATATATTCAAAATTTAGCAATTAAAAATAGTATTAAAATTGTTAATAAAACTAGAAAAGAATTGATTGGATTATTAAATGATTATTTTAAAAATAGACCAATTCCAAAAGAAAATATAATAAATATTCAAGAAGCTTCGTCATTAAAAGGATATTTTCAAGATTATATTTTAACAAATTCAAATGATGATTTAGATATTAATGATTATTTAGAAACTCAAAGAAATGAAATAAAAAAATTGATAGAAAAACAAAAATTTAAAAATATTAAAGGACAGATGGCTTTAGAATGTGAATATGAAAGAAAATTAATAAATGGTGAAATTCAAAATAGTAATATGTATTTTTGCATAAAAAGTTCAGATATTTTAAATATAGATGATTTTATTGATGATCAATTTAAGAAATTAATAGTTAGAGAACAACTAAATCAACCATCAAAAGGCTCTGGTTGGTCATTAAAAAGATGTGTTGAACTAAATCTAAAATTATCTAAAAATAATTCATTAAATGCTGGATCATATATAGAATTACCAAATGAAATTAAGAATAAAAAATGTTGTGTAAATTTTAAAAATAAAGATGAATATTGTTTTATTTATGCAATTAGATGTGCTATTGATAAACCAAACGAACATGCTGAAAGAGTTAAACAATATCAAAAATATATAAATGATGATATTTTTAAAGGTTTTGATTATCCAATATCATTGAAAGCTATTAAATTATTTGAAAAAAGATCATTTGATTCTAAATATAACTATCCATCAATGTCAATAAATATTTATAGAATTGATGAAGATGAAAAAATAGTGCCATTACAAATATCTGAACATTATAATTTAAAACTAGAAATTGATTTATTATATTATAAAATTGGTAATAATTCTCATTATATATTGATTACTGATTTAAGTAAGTTAGTATCTAAGCAATTAACACAAAAAAATAAAAATAAAAAATATATTTGTAGAAGATGTTTGACTCATTTCTACAAAAATAAAGACTTGAATAATCATTTAGAGATATGTAAATCATTAGAACCTTGTAGACCTATAATGCCATTTAAAGGTCAAACTGTAAGTTTTAAAAATTATTATAAAAAGTTTGAACATCCATATGTAATTTATATGGATTTTGAAAGTATATTAGAAAAGATTGATAATTGTAAAAATAATCCAAATTGCTCATATACAAATAAAATTCAAAAACATAAACCATATGGATTTACAATCTATTTAGTATCTAGAGTAACTAATAAAATGTATAAACCTATTTGTTATAGAGCAAAAAATGAAGAGGAATTAATAAATGTACCAAATAAATTATTTGAATATTTAGATGAAATTTCAAAATATATAGCTAAAAAATATAATTCAAAAAATAAAAAGCCTATGAATTTAACTAATGAAGAAGAAATTAATTATCAGAAAACAAATATTTGTCATATTTGTGAAAATAGTGGTTTTGATAATGATAAAAGAATAAAAGTAAGAGATCATTGTCATTTAACAGGAAAATTTAGAGGTGCTGCACATTTAAATTGTAATTTAAATCTAAAATTTCCTCAAAATATTCCTATATTCTGTCATAATAGTTCAAATTATGATACACATTTGTTTATAAAAGAATTAGCTAAAAAATATGGTAAAATTGATTTGTTAGCTAATACAGATGAAAAATATATAAACTATTCAGTAAATTCTGGTTATGGTTATGAATTTGAAGGTGAACTATATTTTAAACCTAGAAAATTTATAAAATTCTCATTTGTAGATACATTTAGATTTATGGCTACATCAATTGAAAAATTAGCTAAAAATCTTAAAGAATTTAAGCATATAAATAAATTTATAAAAGAAAATGATATAATTGAATATGATAATGAAACTTTAAAAATATTAACTTCTAAAGGTGTATTTCCATATGAATTTATTGATAATGTTGAAAAATTAAACTATGATAAAATATTAGAAAAAGATCAATTTTATAGTTGTTTAACTAATGAAAATATAAGTGATGATGATTATAAACATTATATAAAAGTTTGGAGTAAATTAAAAGTAAAAACATTAGGTAATTATTCAGATTTATATAATATTCAGGATGTATTATTATTAGCTGATATATTTGAAAATTTTAGATCTGTTTGTTTGAAAAATTATCAATTAGATCCAGCACATTATCTAACATCACCATCATTAGCTTGGGATTCTATGTTAAAATTAACAAAAATTGAACTAGAATTAATAAGTGATTATAATATGTATTTAATGATTGAAAAAGGTATTAGAGGTGGTATTTCACAATGTATAACTAGATATTGTAAAGCAAACAATAAATATACAAAAAATTATGATAAAACAAAACCTGAAAATTATATGTTATATATAGATGCAAATAATCTAGATGGATGGGCTTTAAGTCAAAAATTACCTTATAAAGATATAACATGATTGAATCCTAATACATATACATTAAATGAATGGGAAGAAACAATATTAGAATTAGATGAAAATGCTGAATATGGATATATATTAGATGTTGATTTAGAATATCCTATTGAATTACATGATGACCATAAAGATTTACCATTAGCACCTGAACATTATAATAATAAGCTTTGCACAACATTATTTGATAAAAAAGATTATGTTATTCATTCAAGAAACTTAAAATATTATCTACAAAAAGGATTAAAATTAAAGAAAGTTAATAGAGTTATAGCTTTTGATCAAGATGATTATATGAAAAAATATATTGAATTAAATACCAAATTAAGATCAAAATCAACATCAGATTTTGAAAAAGACTTTTTTAAATTGATGAATAACAGTGTTTTTGGAAAAACTATGGAAAATGTTAGAAATAGATGTGATATTAAATTAGGTGATGAAAAGTTTTCATTAAAACAAGCAAAAAAACCTAATTTTAAAACATTTAGTATATTTGATAAAGACTGTATTGCTTCACATATGATAAAAGAAAAGGTTAAGTTTGATAAACCAATCTATATAGGATTTTCAGTACTTGATTTATCAAAATTACATATGTATCAATTTTATTATGAAAAATTAAAGAAGTTTGATCCAAATATAAGGTTATTATATATGGATACAGACAGTTATTTTATAGAATTTAAAAAGGATCCATATAAAATTATTAAAGAAAATATTAATGAATTTGATACAAGTGATTATAAGAAAGAACATGAATGCTATAGTGAAAAGAATAAAAAAATAATTGGTAAATTAAAAGATGAGTTAAATGGTGAAATATTAGAAGAATATTGTGGTTTAAGATCAAAATTATATAGTTATGAATTTAATAATAAAAATCCTGTAAAATGTAAAGGTATTAAGAAAAGTGTTGTTGATAAAACATTACATATGGATGATTTTAAGAAATGTTTATTTGATGATCAAGAACAATATAGAGAAATGACTTGTATTAGAAGTTTTAAACATGAACTATATACAATTACAATAAATAAATTAGCTTTAAGTAATAGAGATGACAAAAGATTTATTTGTGAAAATAAAATTGATACATTACCTTGGGGGTATAAAAATAATTATAAATAAATGGAAATTTTAATTGTTCCAAAAGAATTAATAAATAATGATTTTGATATAAAATTATATTTATTTAAAACTAAAATATCAAATAAATTTTTAATATATCTTTTTAAATATAAAAATTATTTTGTATATCATTATAAGTTTAATTTTATAATAGAACCATTTATAAATATAATAAAAAATTATGTTAAAGAAAGTTTTAAAGAAAATGATCAAAATTATATTAATAATTTATAACCATATGATATTGAATTTATACTATAATTTTATGTATATTTTTAAATATTTTCTTTAATAAATTTAAATATATTCAATAATTTATTGAATATCTAACATAAAAATATCTATAAATTTTACTTTATTATCATTATAAGTAAGACCCGTCTTTAAGACGGGTCTCAAATTTGTATATAATTTATTATATTTATGAATATTTTTGAATGTTTAAGAAGGGTAACATTTTGTTACCCTTAAGTTTTTATTGTATAATAAGGTTACCTCCTTTAAAAAATTTTAAAATAAATATTCTAATTTATATGGGACCCATTTTGGGTCCTACCTAATTTTAATAAGTTTTGTATGTTTTTTATTATATGATAGGAGGACAAATTGTCCCCTCTAAAAATATCTATAAATTTTAATTTATAATCATCTATCCTTATTGTTTATCTACCTTTTTTGATTTTAAAATTAATAAATATAAACCAGATTTATTAATAAATATTGTTTTAATATCGATTTTATTGACGCCCTGTTTTAGGGCATCTGAAAACATGTTTGTATATCAATTTTTAGGGTGTCATAATTTGTGACATCTATAATTTTTATGTAAATTAATTTATCATCATTATGTAAGTGTAACTGTTGGTTACACTTGATATTTTTCAAGTTTTATATATTTTTCTTTTACATTATGAAATAAAACTTTTCTAGAATTTTTATATTTTAAAATATTACAAATATCTTTTCCTTTAAACCAAGGGTTATTTTGTTTATTAAATACAATTAACTTATTATTAAATATAAAATTATTGTTAATTAAATCAATTATGGTTTTTATTATTTATGTAGACAAATTTTATATTACAAATTTTGTTTTAATCTTAAATATACAATACTTTTAATATTTTCATTATTTATTAGATTTCCATCACTATCTTGAATAGATATTACAATATTTTGAATTTTATTTATATTTTTTAAAAGGAATTAATCAATTTCATTTGGTTTTTCACTAATTTTTGATCCATATTCAACATTTGGATAAAATGAATATAGAATTTCTGATTCTTTATGTAAATGTGAATGATCTTTATGATTTTCAAAACTAGGATCAACTAAATTACAATGTATTTCAATAACATCAAAAGGTCTAATTTTTGGTAGTTTTATTCCTTTTGTTAATACATTTGGTTCAATCATTTTATCATCTAATCCTAATAAATCAATTATAATTGTTGTTACTATAATTTTAACAGGAGATTTTATTATAATATATGGTCCATCATTTTTCAATATAAAATCATTTTCATCAAATTTATTAAATTTCTTTTTAAATTCTTTTAAACTATTTATAAAAATATTTTTTATTTCTTCAATTGTATAATTTCCTTTATTTATATCAAAATATTGATCTACAATTTTATCATCTTCATCTTTAATAGAATATCCATAACAGTTTTTATAATCATTTGATATATTTGATATAAAATTATCTGAATAAAATCCACTTAAACCAATACTATATTTTCCATCTAAATGTATTGGATGTTCTAATCATAATTCTAGTTTGGATGAATGACCAATTATTTTAAATAATTTCATCTTATTTAAATGGAGAAATTTTTAGAAAAAAAAGATAATATAAAATTAGAATCATATGATAAAAATAATAAAAATGATCAACCTATTAGATTATTAATTATAGGAACAAGTGGATCTGGTAAAACTACATTATTATTAAATTTTATTTATAAAAGATTAATTCCATATTCAAATTTATATATTTTTAGTAAATCATTAGAACAACCATCTTATAAATTATTACAAAAAAGATTTAAAAATATAGAATCAAATATTAATAAACAAATTTCTCATTTTTCATGTGATGATATGATTCCACTAAATGAATGTAAACCAAATTCATTAGTAGTTTTTGATGATTGTATTTTAGAAAAACAAGATAAAATTAAAGAATATTTTATAATGGGTAGACATAAAAATATATCATGTATTTATTTATCACAGTGTTATTCAAAAGTTGATATGCAATTAATTAGAAATAATTTAAATATGTTATGCATTTTTAAACAAAATGAACATTATATGAAAAAAATATATAATAATTTTGTTGGATCAGATATGAAATTTGATAAATTTAAAACTATTTATAATGATTGTTGGAAAGAAGACTATGGATTTTTAACTATTAATTTATTAAAAAAATCAAATGATGGAAAATATATGAAAAATTTTTCTGATATTAAATAATGATAATGGCTTGTTGTATGTTTGATTCAATAATTGATAGAATATTTATTTTATTAGTATTATTTATTTCATTAGTATTTATATATTTAATGAAAATTACAGAAATAAAGTAAAATGAATTGTGTTTACATAATTAGTGTTTATGTTAACATGATTTGTGTTTGTGTTAACATGATTTGTGTTTTGTGTTAACATGATTTGTTTTTATGTTAACATAATTTGTGTTTGTGTTAACATGATTTGTGTTTTGTGTTAATATGATTTGTGTTTATGTTAACATGATTTGTGTTTATGTTAACATGATTTGTGTTTATGTTAACATGATTTGTTTTGAACCTAAATTTTTCTTTGTAATAAATGGATAAAATATCTGTTAATGAAGCTAAAAAATTAGATGATATTGAGAAAAAATTAATAAAAGTATTTAAAAATCAAATTAAAATTGAAGATAATTATGAAAAAATTAAACAAAAAGCATATGAACCTATAACATCAGCAATTGGTAAAGTTGAAAATAAGATTGGTGAAGTCTTAAATGAAAATAAAAACCTTATGGAATTGGTACCTATTGTTAATAATTTTGCCAATATATCAATACCAGAAACTGAAGAATTAAATTTACCTTCAAGTACTCCATTTAGACCAATCAGACAACCAATAATTCAAGAAGAATCGACATTTATTGACCCAAATTTAATTTCACCTCAAACATTAGATAAAATTATTGGTCCATTAGCAAAAAAATATTTACCAAGAACAAAAGATGATAAATTTGGTTTATATTGGAATAAACATAAAAAATCATTTATGATTGGTGATAAAATAACTGTAATTGATAATGATGATTTAATAATTGATGATAAAAAATATAATGGAACACATGGATTATGGAGATTGTTAACTTATGAAAAGAAACCAGATAATAATTTATATACACAAGATGATTTAAATAATTATTCAAAGATTTTATGGGAAACTAATTCAATTTATAAAAATAATGATCCAAATAGTAAAAAACCAAAATCTAGTAAGGGTGATAAATATATTAATTTAATTAAACATATTTGGGAATTTAAAGGGGAAATTGAAGGTTCAGGAATCAGACAATATACAGAAAATAAAATTGAATATAGATTTATAGATGATTTAAATAAATTAGATAATATTATTAATTATATATATGCACAAGAAAAAGCTGGTAATAATAATTTTTTAAATGAAAAGAAAGCAATTAAAGACTTTATATAAAATAAATTAAATGAATTAATTGAAAAACCTGAAGGAATTAAGTATTTAAAAAGAATTTTGGCAAATATTTCATCACCATTATTAAAAGATGGATCAGGTATTTTAAATGATGTTATAAATAATTTACCTTTTGAATTACATGTACCTGGTTATCAATATCTAGGGCCTGGAACTAAATTAAATAAAAGAGTAAAAAGAGTTGATCCTGGAATAAATGATTTAGATAAAGCTGCTAAAGAACATGATTTATTTTATAGAGATCATAAAGATACAAAATCTAGAAATGAAATAGCTGATAAAATTTTACAAGATAAAGCATGGGATATAGTAACATCAAATGATCATGGAATTGGTGAAAGATTAATTGCATTACCAACATCAGGTGCTATGTGGATGAAAAGAAAATTTGGTATGGGTTTAGAAGTAGGATTAAAATTTTAATAAAAATTTTTCATTAATTATGTTAATCTATATTATAAAAAACTATAAATTTTTTTCTTAATAAATGGAAAAAATAAATATAAACTTGACAGATAATCAAAAATCAAAAATAAAATTAGCATTTAATCAATTTAATATTGATCAATTTAATGAAAATGGAAAAGATATTATATTATTATCTAAAAGACAAATTAATAAACTTAATAAACACAAAAAATTAAATAAAGGATTAAGATTTGAATTTTCATATAATCAATTAAAAGAAATAAAAAATGGTGGATTACTAAAAGAAATTTTAGATTTTGCTGATAATATACCTATAGTTAAAAATTATACACCAAATGTTAGAAAGGGAGCAAAAGTTGTAAAAGAATCTATAATTCCTAAATTTAGAAATTTTGTTGATTGGTTAGATCATGAATTAAAAAATGTAGAAGGATCTGGTTTAGATAAAAAACATTAAAATATATGAAACAAAATTATAAAGAAATTTTGAACCACTAACATTAGGTGAATTAGAAAAATTGTGTAAAAATATACAATATTTTAGAGGTGTATTTATGAGAGATATATTACCTAATAAAGTTAATAAATTTGAATGTGGAATTATAAATTTAGATTCATTTGATGGAAATGGAACTCATTGGGTTTGTTATTATAAAAAAGATAAAATTAAATATTATTTTGATTCATATGGAAATATAGTTAATAAACCACCAATAGAATTAGTTAAATATCTAGGAAAAGATAATATATTTTATAATGATAATCAAATTCAAAATTATAATGATCCACCAATTTGTGGTCATTTATGTATTTTTATATTAAATGAATTAAATAATAATAAAAAATTTGATAACATAATAAATAAATTAATCCTTAATAAATATGGATTCACAAAATATATTTGATCTGTTTGGAAGACAGAAAAAACATCCAATTAATATTAAAGAAGATTATATAAATTCTAAATGAAACATATTTTTTAATAATTTTAGTAAAAGTTTTAAAAGTCATGTAAAAAAGACTGAAAATCTAGTAAATGCTATTGGTTTATCAAAAAATTATATAAGTATTAATGGTAAAAGAATTGTTAATGTTAAACCAAGTATAAATAAATATGATGTTGTAATAAAATCAGAATTAGATGAAGTTTTAGATTCAATTATTGAAATTGGTAGTGATTATTCAGAAACTAAAAAAGATTTAAATAAAATTTTAGAATTTTTAATTAATATTGGAAAACATGTTGAAAATTTAGAAGAAAAATTAGAAAAAGAACTAAAATTTCTATTTGATGGAGTCAGAATAAAAGAATTAAATGCAGAAATAATACTAATTAAAGGAGATATAGATAAATTACAATAATTTATTTTATATAAATGGAGTTGATTTATTGCCTTAAATGTAAACAAAAAACTAATTCTAAAGATATTCAGATAGTAAAATTTAATAATATAAATGTAATTAAATCAAAATGTTGTATTTGTAATTCAAAGAAAAGTTGTTTTACAAAATTTTCTCCCTAATAAATGGCTCTATACAGTTCATTTGATTTATTCATTATCAGAAACCAAAATCAATTAAACAAAGATGATTGGGATGATATTTCTGAAAAATATGAATTGAGTATTAATATGATGAGATTGTTTCAAAATAAATTAAATTGGCAAAAAATTGCTCAACATCAAAATTTAACTATAGATTTTATTACTGAATTCATAAATTATCAACTAAAAGATTATATTGATTTGATTTGTAAATATCAAGATTTAACTGAATATTTCATTCATGATTATGCATTTACATTAAATTGGGAATTAATTTTAGAACATCAAAAAATATCAGCAAAATTTATACTTGATCATGCTACAGAAATTGAATATTTTAAAAGTAAAAATGAAATTGATACATAAATAAAATTTGACATCATAAAAATTATAAAAATTTTACTTGTTTTAAAAAAGCTTTTGATTTAAAAAATTTATCCTTAATAAATGGCTGATTACAAAAAATATGTAAATGATATTGAAAGAGCTGAATACAAAAATTTCTATCCATTATCTAAATTACATTTAAATGAACCTAATAAAAAAACTGAATTTAATATAGATTTTGGAAATGGATTTTGTACTTCTAAATTTCAATTTTATATATCTGGTAAATTGACTAAATCTGATGGAAATGCATATGATAATGGTGCTAATATAAAATTAATTGATAATTTTGTTCCATTTTTATTTTCAAAAATTGAAGTTAGAAAACATAATAAATTGATTGATGAAATTGAATATCCTGGTCTATTAAGTACAATTAAAGGTACTATAACTTATTCAAAATCAGAAATAAATCAGATAAATAATGGTTTTGAATCAAATTTTAAAAATAAATTTGAAGCAATTGGTAATTTATCTCATTTTGGATTAGGATTTTTTGAAAATGTAAATATTCCAATATACAAAGGAGATTTTAATATAACATTTATTAGATCAGAAGATAATGATGCAATTTTTAGATGGAAAACTAAAAAGGCTGATGGATCTTATGATAATGCTACATTACCAACTGAAGGTAAAATAACAATTGATGAATTTTTTATTAGAGTTCCTATAATTGAATACAAAACAACAAGTAAAATTCAATTAATTAATGAACTAAGCAAATTTGAAAAAGTAAATTTTTATTTTAATCATTGGCAATGCATTGAACAAAAAAATATTACAGGAAAGAATTTAAGTTTTGATATAACAAATATCTATAGAAATATTTATAATCCAAAATTTATTATAATTGGATTTCAAAAATCAAGAACAAATGATCAGTTATTTGATACTTCTAAATTTGATAGTATGTATGTAAAAAATATAAGAGTAAAACTAAATGGTCATTATTACCCTGATGAATTGGAAAATTTTGATATAAACAATGAAAAATTTAGAATTATGTATGAAATGTATCAAGATTACAAAAAGTTTATTATATTAGTAGTAAAATGTATTATAGTCCAACAGAATTTCTAGAAAATAGACCAATTTATGTAATTGATACTACAAAAAATCCAACAAATATTTCAAGTTCAAAAAATGATATTATTATTAATGCAGATTTTGATTATGATATAGTAGCTACTAGTAAAACAAATTGTTATATTATTATTATATCTGAAAAATTACTTGAATATAATATAATCAAAAATGATATTACTGAAATTAATTAGAATGAATTATTACTATTTTAGTCAAATTTATTGAAAAAATACTATAAAAATTTTAAAATACCTTATGAAAAGTCGACTATTAATTTTATTGAAAAAATACTTATAAAATGTGATAATTTTACTTGTTTTAAAAAAAATTTTATTTTGTAGAAAATTTTAGGCATATTTGTTAAAAATTTCATTAAAATTGCATATTTTTTAAGACAATTTGACAAAAGCTGAAAATTGGCCAAAAAATTGCAAAAATATTGCATAATTGTATTAAAAAACTGTGAAATTTGTTTGATTTTTGATTGTCTCCAAAAGTGTCCTAGAAGTAACATGATACTATCTACTTATATACAGTATATATAGATCGTATGGCTATCATAGCCAGCTACCAACTTAAAATAATAATAAAAAAAAATGTTCTGCAGTGCAAAGCACCTGCGTCAGTACATTTAAAATTAAACTAAAATAAACATTTATGATCTGTCTATAAAGCTAAATCAAGGGCGCTGAGGCATTGCAGCCCAGTTTCACTTGCACAATGCAGGCCCATCAGCCCTTCCGGGAAAGCACTCAAAGGGCACTCGGTGACAGTGTGAGTCATAGTCTGAAACTCCGCACCACAGCTGCATGACTAATCATCTGCCATTCCCCGGCCAGATACAAATTCGCCAGTGGTTGGAGGGTCGACGAAAAGATACAAATTCGCCAGTTCTTGGAACTAGCGCTCATCCCCTCGGGGAACCCAGGAATGTGGCCGGTCGAGCTCTTCCTCACTGGAGTTGAGTGTTGTTCCCGACTTGACCGAGTCCTAAACTATATTGTTAATGGTTTTCTCTCACAAATCGCATTAAAAATAATATGAGATTCTAATGAAAAAGAAAAAGTTAACTGAACACTCTATGTACATATAGGCCAATGTGAGATTGATTAGTCATTCAATTTCATAGCAATAAATAATAATCCTACAGTGAAAAATTTATTTTAAGCGTCTAGATATGAAACGACTGAACGGATCCTGGCAATTTTTGTGTCAGTACTGATTACCCATGGCCCCTAAAATCTATTGATTTTCGTGAGATATTTAGAACACTCCCATCGCTCGTCCTCTATTAGCTTACATCTTAACTCGTGGCTTAAACACTTTCATAATACAATCATTGTTTAAACTACTATTAATTTACTCGTAGGTGATGCTGAGTAACATTGGCTTACAACATTCCCATGGCGACATACCTACGTACGCACCCCACATCATCTATAACATAATATAATGAACTAATGATGAACTAGATTAATCAACAGTACCGGGGGGCCGAGCTTCGCTCTATAATTATGTTGTAAAATGTTACAAAATGTTTAAAGTTACATTTAAGTTTATTAAGTGAGGGTGAGATGTCAGAGCACGCCTTCAGTCTTCCCTTTTTTATAGGTCTTTTTTTACTTCCTCCTCGAGTATGTTGGCGTGGGAGAAAAGTATTTAAAATGTAAACAAAGAACTTAAACTTACGATAGAGGTTTTTGAGTAGCATTTCCCTAAAATAACATTTTCAATCTATCTATAAAAATGAAAGTACTGTATGTATCCTTAAAAACGAAAGCTTTGTGTGTCTTGAATAGGGGCCAAGACTACTGGACCGATTGACCTGAGGTTTTGTAAAACTATACTTTATTTATCTAGCAGAAAGATTGATAGGCCTATTTCTGTTATTTATAAGCTTCTGGGCTTTGCCCTATTGACCCTGCATATGTATTGTACGTAGAAATTTAAACGTGTATACAATATAATTATAAAACTTGAAACTGGGCAAGTTTTGTTCAAACTTATTTATTCTTTAATTCAATTTATTAATATAAATAAACAGCTGTTAAAATTTATTCTTCACGGCACTGGATTATTTTGTTATTTTTGGTAATTTGCCTTTTGCAAAATTATTAAACCATCTCTTTCCATTCAAATAATCTGCAGCATCTATTCTTATTTAATACGCTAAGGTTTTTTTGTGTTGAGAACTCCTCCTACAATTTTTAACTGATATTCAAGTTTTTGGTGTCGTTAGATAGGGCTTGTTCTGTAGTTGTTTCTGCTAAAAATCGATGAAAATCAGACATAAAATAAGGGATCTTTACACAAATTAAATTTGAGATTTTCCCATTAGAATAACATTGGGTTTGGGTTGAACATTTTAAACATCTGTTAATGTATAGCTGTAAACACGTGTAGTTTTTTGTGATTACTGATATTAACAATATTGGATTGGTCGGTTGTCGTTAATTTAGAACTAAATGTTACTTTTGTATTGTATGAAAATAAATTGCTCGATTCCGAGCAACAAGTAGACTAGTAATTCGTAAATAAAAATTACATGAGGCGTTCTTACACCATTTATCATTTACCATCGAAGTCATTTCTGCAGTCCTTGAAGAGAGGGAGAGTCGTCAATTCTTGCATGAATGTGTTTGTGTGTGTGTGTGTGTGTGTGTGTGTGTCGTGTGGTGCATTTTATTTTTTATGGGAGTGTTCTTCTATGAATTTACTTAGTTTGTAGTAAGGTCATTCCAATAGATATTTTTTAGTTGCTTTTTAAACATGGAGGCCTTATTGATTTCTTTGAGACTGGTCTGTGAGGTGGTTAGGAAAGGAATTTATGTGTATGAGAAAAAGCAGTGGGCCGAGGATGGATCCTTGGGGAATTCCTTGTGTAGTGTTCTGGAGTGACGATCTTACTTTGACTTCATAGTTGTTGTTGAGGTGTTCTACTTCCACTATTTGCTTCCGGTTTGTGAGAAGATTAATTGGTTGTGGATTGCTTTTTCAATGTATTTGGATAAAGTGGGCAGCACTGATACGGGTCGGTAATTTGATGCTTCGGAGTTTTCTACTTTTTTGCATTTAGGGTAAATTAATTCTATTTTGGCTGCTTCAGGAATTTCATTTTGTTCTATGGAGGAGTTAATAATGTTTAATATGGGCAAAATTATTACTGTTTGACAATAACTGATTATTTTGTTGGATATTTGGTCGATTCCTGCAGAGTTTTTGGGTTTGAAGCTCTTAAACATATCTTGAAGATCTTTGATGCTGACTTTGTTAAACTGGGTCAGGCCTTAGAGTTTAAGCCTTTCTTTCCCATAAGGATGTCTCTGCTTATTCGTTTGTGTATAGGCCTTCATGGACGCTTCTTACATTTTTTAACATTTTTTTAATAATCAGTATGTAATTTTTTTGAAGACGATTTTGTCCTAAGTCCACAACTCGCTAAATGATGTCAATGATGTTGTTATTTCTAAGTCAACCCCTATTACTGAGTGGTGCAGTACAAAGAAACCCTGCATGAATGCTGAGAAGGTTCAGGATGTAACACTGTGTCTGGGCAGTAGATCCAGCAATGTCAAATCACTTAAGTTCTTGGGGTTTCATTTGCAGTACAATATTAAGTGGCAAACACACATTGAATATTTGGCTTCAAAAATTGAGATGGATATTCATGATAAGATCACTAAGTGCTAGTGTTTCTGCTGATGTCTTTCTCTGTATTATACATCCATAGTTTTATGTCATATGGAACCTCAGTGTGGGCTTAACTGTTCTTGTGCCATTGACATTGACAGAATTTTTATGTTGCAGAAAAAGGTCGTAAGATTAAGAGTCATCTTCACCCCTAAGCCAGTAGCCCATTGTTGCGCAATCGGCAATGTTTATCATACTGCTTTTATGCTAAAACATGGTTTTGTATTCCCCTGTTTCGGACGCCGTTTTTCAACCGATTTTCTTGAAAGTTGGTAAGTGTTGAGTTGAATAGTTATATTAGGTTTCTCATACCTCGGAATTTTGAAAATTTAACAAATATTACTCTCTGTGACGTCGCAAAGTAACTCGATTTTCCTTAGTTAATATTTCAAAATTTAGTAAAATTTTCAAAATTTCGAGGTATGAGAAACCTAATATGAGTATTCAACTAAAAACTTACCAACTTTCAAGAAAATCGGTTGAAAAACGGCGTCCGAAACAGGGGAATACAAAACCATGTTTTAGCATAAAAGCCGTATGATTAACATTGCCGACTGCGCAACAATGGGCTACTGGCCCAGGGGTGAAGATGACATGTGTGGCGTTCATAACCAAACACAATGCAAGCCACTCTTGATTGCTCTTAAAATACTTACCATCATTGTCTGTCATGTCAAGCTTTTTGTCAAGGACAATCTGCCAAATTTAACCAAAATATCAAATGTTCACAGCTACTCCACAAGAATAGAGGTAATATTTCCACGTCAAGGTGCATGTTTTAACCACTGAAAATAGTCTTTGCTATCAAGGCATAAAAAATATAATGCTTTGCCTGTTAACATAAGAAATGTATCTAGAGCTAATTTTAAGAATGTTATAAAAACTGTTTTAACAAAAGTCTCATTGTATAAACCTGAAGAGTTTTTTGAGGTTAAGTTTTTATGTAACAAACTAACCTTAGTTTGATTTTTTGACGATTGTCATAAACATTGTAATTGTTTCAATCAAGGCAAATGGAATCCTACCGGTTTCAATTGACTTTAAAGCATTTCATTTTATTATAATCATATGATTTGCACCTATATTTTTCCTAAGGGCAAAAATTTGATTCATTATCTTACTATGTAATCCAAGGTTTTTCGTGTTTTGATTAATTAAACTACCTGTTATTTTATACCCTAGAATTTATCGCTCAATACTGGGTTTAAACTCGTGCTTTTGAAGATTATGCCCAACCCACAACACAACTAAGAAATTTTCTTGTTTTTAATACACAAAATGGCTACATGGTTAAAACATGGGACTTACGTTTCGGAAAAAATTTTATAATCAGGTGATCGCTCCAATGCTTTTCTTATGGAGAAAAATGATTTTTATTAACGATTTTACTAAATATTTCGAGCGTTTTGATGAATTAAACTACCATTATTTTGTACCCAAGAATAGTTATTTTCCATCCGGAACGCTCTAGCGCTTGTATTTCGCGAGATAATTTCCAACCACAAACCCCACTACAAAACTTTCTCGTTTAATATAATGGGATTATTTTTAAAGATTGTCGGAACGATGGTTTCCGATCGTTGATTTTTCTCAAGGTGACGTTTGCTTGGCCGATTTACCATTCCGTTTAAATATTGCAACGATAGGTCATCACCGCCGAATAAACATGTACTTGAACCGGGATCATCTACTGTTTCACCGCGCCGAGGGGCTGCAGGGGGATTCCTGGAACTGGCGAATTTGAATCTTTTCGTCGACCCTCCAACCGCTGGCGAATTTGTATCCAGCCCATTCCCCATTAGTATTTCAATAATTACATCTTCCTACTCCAGTGCGGAATCGATTTAATAAAGTCCACTGATTCCGAGGAAGATCCATACCACCTACTGCTAAGGTCGGGTCATCAATCAGAAAGCAATTTCGACCTTGGAAAGATTCCCAGGAGGCAGTCCAGTCGGTATGGATGGAAAAGTTTGAGTCCGTCAACTGGGATGCTGTCCGCAGTGGTGGTTTTCGGGACCTCAACCGGTTCATCATCTGGGGTAAGTAATCATGGATGGGCAGATGTGGAGCAGATAATATCTTAGTATATTCTCTAATGAGTGCATCCCTTCGTCTAGTTTCAGGTGGAGCGATATTACTCAGGACTGGGAGCCAGAGGACGGGGGTTGCCATGAGTGTACCACTAATAATGGCTCTCAAAGCCCTGTTTAGCTGGACGTCGACATCTCTGACATGCACACTGTTCAACAACATGGGAGCACAGTACTCAGCAGTTGAGTAAACTAGGGACAGAGCAGTGGTTCGCAGAACTTGTGCGTTAGCTCCCCATGTGGAGCCAGCAAGGTGATGGACAATGTTAGTCCTGGTTCTCACCTTGGCTGCTGTCTTTTGTAGGTGGCTTTTGAATGTCAGGGACCGATCTAAAGTGACCCCTAGGTACTGTGGGTGTTCATTGTGCTTTAGCTCAACACCGTCAAATACAATTTTAAGCTTTTGGTGGGCCATTCTATTGTTCAAATGGAAGCAAGAAACCTCGTTTTTTGTTAGGTTTGGATTTAGCTTCCAGGCTTTTAAGTATTCTCCTAGGGTCGTGAGGTCATTTGTTAGTGTTTCCTCAGCTTGTCGAAAACGCTGGTGTTGATATGCCAATGCAATATCATCTGCATAGATAAACTTTAAGAACCGAGTTACAGGAATGTCGGCAGTATACACATTAAACAGCAGTGGGGCGAGCACTGACCCCTGTGGCAGGCCATCCTTAAGTTGCCTAAAAGCTCGTACTTTCCTTGCGTCCAAAATATACTTTAATCATCCTGATGGAGAGCATTGAGTTAAGGAGACGAAACAGGAAAGGACAAGGAATCAGGTTGTAAAATTTAATAAAAAAGCCTTTTCTCCAGACAGTGTCATAAGCTGCAATAAGATTTAAGAAAGCAACGGAGGTTTTCAGTCTTCGCTCAAACCCATCCTCGATGAAAAAAGTAAGAGCTAGAACCTGGTTACAACAGTTGCGCCCAGGTCTAAACCCGGCTTGTTCGACGGGGATGCTGGAATCGAGAACAGGGAGGATACTGTTGTATATCAACCTCTCGAGCAGCTTATAACAGACACTAAGAAGGGCTATTGGTCGGTAACTTTCGGGCAGTTTTGGATCTTTACCGGGCGTCAATACAGCTATTACTATTATGGGTTTTCTAAATATACCAGGCAATTCGCCGGTTTCCATTATGGTGTCAAAAACAGCAAGAAGTCACTGTCTGGCCTTTTTACCTGATTGTTTTATAAATTCCGGGAAGATTCCATCCAAGCCTGCTGCTTTGCCAATTGGCATCGCATCAATCGCCGCATCCAGCTCATCCATAGTGAAAGGTCTAGAGACTACCAATGGTGCTTGCCGACTTTGCTTTATTTCATTAAGCTTAAAGTTCACCTTCCTGTCCACAGATGTTGGCACGGGTTTAGACAAACAGGAGAGGCGTTTTGCAATTTCACAAGGGAGAGGTTGAGAGACAGTTTTTTTTATCATTTGTCTTACCAGTGGAGAGCTTTCTTAGCAGAGACCAGGCTTTGCGTCTACTCTGGGTGAAGTTCATGTTCTCAACAGTTTTCACCCATTTCTCTTTCCTGGTGTTGTCGAGAGAGTAAAGCAGTTGGTCCGCTACATCTCTGTCAGCAGTATCAGTGAACTGACTGTAAAGGTCATTGCACTCTTGACTCCATCCTGGTACATACCCTTTCCTAAAACCTCTTGGGATAGACGTTTAGCGCAAGACAGAACAAGGTTTGTGAACCGATCGTAGTTTTTTACTTTAGGAGGGATGAACCTGCTGCATTTGTCTAGCCTGGTGGAGAAGGCCTCCCACTCAGCTTTGTTAAAGTTCCACCTAGGCCGGGAAAAAGATCTTACGAGAGGAATTTGGATTCACACTGATATTAGTACAGGCATATGCTGAGAATGAGGATAGGCACCTAGGACCTTCCTAGTAGGTGTGGGTGTTGTTGATCGGTCACAGGAACAAAAGCACAAGTCTGGAGAGTACCCACGACGCAATCGAGCTGAATGGAAAGTGTGTGGGTCTTTGGCATTAAATACCAAGAAAAGGTTGTTATTTTCAGTCCAGCTTGAAAGACGAGTGCCTTTGTCATCATCGGACGAGTATCCCCACTGGGTGTGATGACTATTAAAGTCACCTACATATACCACAGGATGTTCAAAGGTTGGGAGAACTGTATCCGACCACTGGATGTTCGGTGGTTTGTAGACATTTACAATGGTAGTCTCAGATACCTTAACAGCAACAGTAAATATTCTGTTCACACAACTTTTGTGGGAGACTGATACGTCGTCTATGTCTTGCCTAACGTAAGTCGCCACGCCATAGACCTTGTGTCCTATTTCATCCACAAGCCTATATCCTGTGATGTTACCCCTCGCACCGGACATCTTCATTACTGTAGAAGATAGAGTAGGCTAGAGAAGTGTAGAGATAGAAGTGTAGAGGAGGCTAAGTCTTCTACATGTGTTTCTTGTAGTGCGAGGACATCGACGTTATTTTCTAGCAGCACCTTGCTGAGGTAGTCACTTTTGATTTGCTCATACCCTCTGCGTTAAAATGACAAATACTTCAAACTGAGCCTATATTTCTAAAGTGGCCCAGGAAAGGGCAGTTTGAATTTGGTCTGGCAGCTGGCATAGCTGAGAGTGCGTAATAGTTCAGCTGCCAAAAATTGTCGTTCGTTTAGTACCACCCGTAAGTAAATCAGTTAGGGCCATTTTCACCATTTTAATTTAAATCTGATCTTCAGATTTAAAGTGAGTTTAACCTAAAAGTCAGCTGCTCATTCACAGTTTGAACTTACACCTCCACCTATTTTAAACTAAATTATATTTAATCTAGTATACAATTTATTTGTGCAAATGACCCCTAATAAATAATTGAGACAGAACGTTTAAATTGAGGCAGGTCATAGTCCCACCGCTTTTCCGGGTACGGTTTGGCTATACAGCCCACTGTTGAACTAGGAACAAGTTTGCAACTCATACAAATGGAGGGTGAAATTATTTAAGAAGCTGTCTTTAAACCATGCTCGGACACCATAAGGATATCGTAATTCTCATCCATAAGAAGTATTTAAATTTGCTCTTTCTTTGCAGATGTAATACGATATGATTTGAAAATTTAGATGGAAGAATGACAAAGAAAGTGTATGGGAAATAATTATGTTTTTATAGGATTATAAAAATAATTGATTAGGATTAAAACTGTGGAAAGTGACCAATTGGATTATTGTACAACAGGTTTTCAGAAAAATTTGTAGATGTAAAGGAAATGGGTGGTGTGCTAAGTTGAGCCGATTCGACTCAAGAAATAAAATTTATGCAACGTGATTCTATTGCTTCAAACTGATAGTTAAATTCCTAAAAAGAGCTTCACACAAGTATATACACAGAGAAAACATTTTGCATAGTTAAAGGTTGACAAATCATAGGAGCCACATTATTGTGGAAGTGATGACGTCCAGGCATTCCTGGCAAACCTAACGTTGATTTCTGCCCACTTTTATAGAATATAGGAGTTTGTTCAGTATGCCCAGTTCAAAGCCATTGATCCGTTACTAATTCGGCTTGCCAGTAACCGTTTGCTCATTAACTCAGCGCTACGCCATCACCATTCACGTTGATGATAAACATCACACCTCCACTATGTCGTCATTTCACGCTCTTTGATGCCAAGCATCAAGCATATCACGTCCTCTCAATGCAAACAAGCTTCTGTTGACACTTTGATGCTAATGGTTCTAATGAAGGCTCTCTACAATCTGAATGCAGTGCACCATTGATTTATGTTACCCAATTTCCGGGCTCACCTAACATTATCATTAAATCAAATCAAATCAAATTTATTCTCCTTTGATAAAACACCTATAGAAAAAAACAATAATTTTTAAGAAAGGTACCCACATGGCAAAGCTTGTGCGCGGGGGCCGATTAAAAAAATGTCTCTCTTCACAATAAAAGGAAAAATTATTACATAAAACAGTTTACTATTATATACACATGTACATTATTACTAACCCTTTTCATTTAATTTGTACATGTAATGGTGAGATAATAATAGTAGTTGATTCTAAATTGGGACAGTATATAAAATGTGCAATGCAGCGGTCATTTACGGTTTCAGTTAATTAATTTATCGAAGAAAATAAAGAGAAACCTTAAGAAAGTTTTTGAGTTTGTTTGGCGAATTGGACGTGAAAGTTGCTCGGTTCGATTCGGCTCCAGGGGGTAGTTGTTAGTTTAGTTTTGTGATTATGACTTATGCATCTATATTTTTTTGTTTATGTAATTTACAAAGCAACTATCTTGGGATCAAATTTTGAGGTAAAATCTATTATACAGTGTGATTGAGAAGTCTCGGAACGGTGGAATATATTTTTTACCATCATAGATAAAGTAATGAGGGTTGGTAAATCAATTATGGCCATAAATTTCTACTCTCTTAAGCTAGTATCACTTTTTTATCCCTTAAGGGGGGTGGCCCACGAGGAGTCAGACAAAATTCTTAAATAGCAGCATAGGTCGAATGTGGTATAAAATATAGGTCTGACTTAGCAGAGGGGTCTTTTTTGGAATGTCCCCGCATTAAAAAAAATTTTTCTATTGAATTCAACATGTGTAAGGAATGTACTGGAGGATAAAATTATAAACTAGAAACGAATTTGGTACCCTTCAACGGGTTTTTAATTGGTTTTTATTTTTATTCATAATATTACAGACAAAGAAATCAAAAGCTGAACACACCAAAACGCACCGTTTTGGTGTGAAGGTTAGGTTTTGGTTGGGTTAGGTTAGGTTTTTAACCTAAACTAACCTAACCTAACCTAACCTAACCTAACATAACCTAACCTAACCTAACCTACCCTAACCTAAGACTGAATATGTAAGCCGAGCGCGCAACCTTTTATCAGCCTACCGATAAGCAGGTGAAGGACCCAAAGATAATCTTACTGATAACGATCACGATAAAATAACTTCCCACTTGACTACCAGTCGTGTCTTAACCATTTCCATTATGTGGGAACTCAATAGAAAATTGTTAAAAAATGCGGGGACATTCCAAAAAAGACCCTAGCAACTCTGCTAGGGTCTTTGCAAAATGTTGAGTATTAAGAAAGTTATTGCAATTTTTTAGTTTTACCCATATGATTTTTATGGAAACTTTATTTGCCTGCCATTTCCGTCTTAGTCATTCATTTGAAGTCTAGTTTGCGTCATTGTACTCACAATGACGCAAACTAGACTTCAAATGAATGACTAAGACGGAAATGGCAGGCAAATAAAGTTTCCATAAAAATCATATGGGTAAAACTAAAAAATTGCAATAACTTTCTTAATACTCAACATTTTACATTAGGTTTGTGGCTTTTTAATCCAAATGAAAAGGCGTTTAAAACTGTGTATGATGTGACAGAATCCAAAGAAGTTTTAATTTAAACACTCTCTAAGGGATGTCCTCCTTGGAGGTCTTACAGAAATCTACTGTGGCCTTTATCAAATCACACATCATCTTAAACGTCTTTGCATTTGGAGTAATAAGCCACAAACCCGGCGTTAAAGGGTTGAGTATAGATTAATTGGGTTACGAGACGTTGTATTTGGTTTTATATATGTTTTATTTTAGTTACTGACTATACTTTTTTGTTTCTTTTTATGATTAATTAGGTACAAAATTTACCATAAATTTTATGTTTTGTTGTGATTACTGTAGTCTTCATGTTTTTGCTTGGCATTTTATTAGTTTAGCATTATAGTGCACGTGGCATTTTGTTAAATGGGTTTTCAATTCATAAGTAATCAAATACACCATTTGTTCCTGTCTATATACGTTCTAGGCATCTGCATGTGTTTTAGTAAACTCTTATAAACTTAATAACTGATTACTGATATCTAAAAAAATGACAGCCACAAATTTGCCAATTAATTTCTCTGGTATAGAGAAAAAAATGATTACACAATGTACAGTTTTCTCTTCCAGTTTTTCGTCTGTTCATGTTTTTCATGAATGTTTTATCCGTAATGGGCTAACATACAATATTAAATTTTTGCATGGATGTTTAGTTTGAAAATTATACTTTTAAATTTCAAAAATACATAATTTCTGATTACAAAAGGTATTTTAATACAGTGTGTGAAAAAGTTTCTTCCCTCAAAATTTAAGATGAATAAATCTCTTTGGGATAATGATAGTAACATGACGCAAAATGCCTTTTGATGTTATTAAACATTTTGAGTCATGTCAGGTGGACGGCTCACCAGGAGTCGGAGGAAAATCTTCAATTGAAGCATAGGACTCAGTGGAGTACAATACCGCAAACTAGAGATCAAATGGATGTCCAAAATGGAAATGGTAGGCAATCAAACTTTTCCTTATAATCCTATGGGTAAGATTTATAAACGCAATATCTTTCTTAACCTTTTGACATATTTTTTGTGAATTACTACTCCAAAGTCAAAGACGTTTCAAAATATGATGTACTTAAGTCCAGAGAAAATTTTAATAAGACTTCCATGGGGACATCCCGTATTCGATGATTTTAGAAATTGAAAAAATATTTAGGCTTGGTCACATCATACATAATTTTTAAATTAGCATTTTACACCTTTAGTTTGATGTATGTAATCAACCAGTGCTTTCACTTAAAATTTTCCTCTTACTCCTGGTGGGCCGTACCCCTGACACAGGCAATCTATTTTTGCAATAAAAATAATATTGTAATTAAGTTTTTGTGGAACTAGAGTAAATAAATTATTTTATTACTTTTTGAGACTATATAGTTATACAGCTTAACTTGACCATAGGTTTCAGCACCAACCATCTCATCGCATCTATGTGTGTCTCATTTCACATCTGTGACACAATCACGCTATTGTAGGTAAACCACAAGCCCAAACGCCAACCACACGTAATGGCATCTTGGAGAATTGCACAGACGCCGGTCAATGTACTTTTAGTTACTATTAGAATATCCATAAATAACCTCAACATTCTTGTTTATAACTTATTGTTCAGCTTATAGGACTCACAAATCATCTCTACAAATAGTTCAAGAACGCAAAACAAATTAACAAAACCAACAATATGTGGGGGATTTATGGGGTTCTGCCTGACGTAGCAAACGCGTGATAGTTTGATCCACAGATTCAGTTGTGTACTCAACCCTACAGAGAGAAAATTTAATAGTCCACACAAAACCACTTAATTGCTTATACTATATACCAGCAAGGTAATATTACTAAGAAAAAAAACACTAAACAAAAATAATGTTGTACTTAGGCTGATAATTGCTGCCAACCCGCCATATTGTCTTGTTGATCTTATAAGTTATTGTTGTATTATATTTATATTCATTATTGTAAATTTATGTATGCCTTTTGTAAATAAATAAATAAATAATTTATTTAAATTTGATATTTTACTTTTTGAAATTTTAAATGGAATTTAAGATAACATTTTAATTTTTTCTGTAAATAAAATAAAGTCATTTAAGAAGTATCTTCCCATTATGCATTTTCCACGTTATTGTTTTTTCTAATCAAGTGATGGCTAACCGTAATACAAAATCTTTTTAAAAGCATTTCGTTCATAAAAGCTTGTTTTTGTAAAGCATATAGAACTCCTACCATGTTCTCTTCGTATTTGATACACTCCTAGGGTACAGTATTAACGGTTTGATTTTAAAAAAGGCGGCCATTTTAAACTCAAATTTCTCAAAAACGCAAAATTTCATCCAAATTCTTTAAGTGACAAAAAGTTGACAAATCAAAATATCTAAAGAATGATATTAAGTTTTTAAAGATTTGACAACAAATGAAGGAGTAATTGACATTTTTCTGTAAAAAACATCGATTTTGCTGTATAATCAATACAAATTTAGTAAAATTTCTTTGGAAATTAATGACTCTGTTATTTGTTGTAATATTACAAACTTTGTATCATTTTTAGATAATTTAATACTTTTTTGTCACTCATAAAATTTTCCGAGTTTATAATTTCAAAATTTTCCGCCATTTTGAAAATACACATATGAAAATAATAATTTTTTTTGTTGAAAACTAACAAATGGCAACTATGGCAAGTATGAAGTAAATGCATCAATCCGTTACAGAAATAAAAATTATTACATGTAAATAACAAAATTGCGGCTAGCGGCTAGGCTAAACGAAGGATTTTAGGACCTATATTGATATGACCTTTTTTGTTTATTTTCATGTGAGAATCACCTCCTGAAATTTCTGCACTTCGTTGAAATTCACCCTGTATTTGAGTGTGGTAGACGTTTGCTTTTCATCTGTAATTGAAAATTACACGTATCATGGTAATAAAAAAGTGTTTTAATCATTAACATCCAATAACTTACTTTAAAAATCTAATTTCCAAAACAATTATATGTACATTCCCTAACTGGCTGGAGAAAGTGTATTCATAGCCACAGGAAAGTCAGGCCAAGTTACTACAAAAGTAACTGGTAATGTTTCGACAACGTTGATTGTAAGATACTATCGTTTAGAAAATGCATTCTTTAACTGAATAAATACAAATTAAGGTTCAAAATTAATTTTTTTTCGCATTATATACAAAAACATACATACTCGTAGATTTAGAACAATTAAAGTTAAATATAAGAACATTGACTAATTATAAGTCATATTTGATAATAATTAATATTTTTTTATTTATAATAAGAGTGTGTTTAGATTGCAAATATTCAGCTGCAGAGGAAATATTTACATTACGAGCTCAAAACTTGATATGAGAGGTTTCCTATAAGGGCTGTTAGATGATTTGGGCCTTTGAGCCTCCGGTGAAGTGAAAAGCAAACAGTCACAGACCACAATGGGTCTAATGGTTTCTTTTAGTTGCGAATTTGCCACCATGTATATATTATAGGCCTATAATTTAAAATCGAGTGGGTGAACTTAATTATTAAGAACCTTAACTACACAATAAAGGTAATTTAACAATATATTTGATAAAACCAATTTCCACACCAATTACATATAAATGTTAAATCTTTTTAAATTAAGGCATAGAACAAATGTATCCTGGCCTGTAAATAGTTTTCAAAGTTGGCGTTTTCTGTAGTCTTTTAAAAGTACAGCGAAAAAAATCTGTTCATTTTTTCCCGGGCGCTTGCCTCAAAAGTAGTTTTTTTCTTAAGCAAAAATCTTACTAATCTAAAACAAATAAGGCCAATGTAAACCAGAAACGACTTGCAGAATACATTCGTTATGTAATATTTCGAAATTTCACTCATTCTACTTACGTATCAGCTGTTTTTAAGAAAATGGATATGAACTACTAAACTTAAACAGATAATAACCTTTTAATTAGTTAATTTTTAATAAATTAGTTACTACTTTTGTATTGAAAAATGTTTTTCCTGTGCTTGGTTGTTATTTCAAAGCTCGGCTTTGCCTCTCTCGTAAAACACGATTGTGTACAGAAAAAACCACTTTCCGAAAACTACTGTACTATTACATGACCCGGCAAGCAACCCAAACTAATATCAGCACTTAATGACAAACTACAATGTCACTTGGGAAACTTAAATATTTTAGGTGTGTCTTCCAGTACCTGCAATCTGATTCTCTTGCGCAATCTTTCCTCATGATTCCAAAGGGTGTTATTAAAGCTTTGAAAAATATAAATTTGTAACTTATGTACAGTTCTCAAGCGAAAAATCCAAAGATTTCCTCGACATTTTTATGATTTTTATTAAAGGGAAAACTAAAAGTCAATTTATGTATAATGTCGGGTTTAGATTACTCCCATCAAAATACTAAAACTAAAAATAATACATTTTTTCTAAAGATGAAGCTAGTGTTAATAAACCTCCTAGATTGCACTCTGCTGACAGTTTTCCAGTGGGTTACATATTTTGTTCTTTGCAACACCGATCTCAAAACTGTATCAAATCTTAACCAAGACTTTGAAAGAGAGAAAATCTATGGTTTGTGGTAAAAAGAATTGTTTTGTTATTTTAAGCAAGGTCATTTTGTTTGAAGGTGTAAAAATAGACGTAGGTGTAATGAACGTAAGAAGTCACTGTTTGTCATTATATGTGATTTCTTGGATCAAAGTTAGAGAATATCTAGTAATGTCTTAAAAAGACTAAAGTGACTTTCGAACAAGCTAGTGTATATACGAAGAAAGAGTATCAAAATAAAAATGTTATCAAATGTATTATAAAAATTGAACTTTTGTAATGTTTTGTTGCAAATTATATAAGTATATACAGTATAATAATTACTGATAGTGTAAGTACAGTGAGAACTTCAGTCCCTTCTCAAGTTATCATATTTTTATCTAAATCTAAATTCAATAACTACTAAATATCTAGAAAATGCTCGGCATTTACTATTTGGGGGTAATACAACATATGCCATGGATTACAATCTATATTAAATTCAATGTCATCAGTAGACAATAACTATAGCTGCATTTTTGACACACTGAACCGTGCTAAGATCTAAGATGATGTGTTATCTGTTGTTGTTAGACCTTAAAGTAACGAGCTGTGACTCCTCGTAATTTAAGCTAACATTTAAGTTAAATCTCTTACTCATGATATTTTCTGTTGTTTGGTCGTAATGAAAAACTATGCGATAAATATCACGCTCTGCGTTTGAGTGAAAATAGTTCTAAGCAAATATTAAAATGCTCTAAATAATTTAGATGTACGTGCACGATTCAATCCCGAAATTAAAAATTAAGTTAGTGTTTAGCTTTGACCACTATATATTATTTTCTGTTTTATATTTTACAGGAGCATATTTACACTATTTTATATAATTTCTAAAAATAAAACATAAAAATGTACATTGGACTGAATAGAACCATCAAAATGGTTTCAAAATTATTTAAAGAGGAATTGGTATAGTTGGAAAATATTTACTGTTTTATAAATTATATTCGCTGAACCGCTATACCCTTCCTTAAAATGTCGGTGGTTATTTACAATGCATGCAAAACTTCATTCCATATGTCTGGCTTTTATCACTCTCTTAAAGAAAGAACTTAATAAGCTTATAATGGTATTTTACAGAATATAAACGTATATAGATAAAAATTAATACTTTACATAATTTACATCCATTAGCAGTCATGCAGAATATTTACTCTATATGATAGTTTGTTTGACTTTTACCATTCTGTAAAAAGAGTCCCTTAAAATAGTCTTTTGATGATATTTTTCTCAATATTTAATAATAATACTTTGTATTGGCAAATCGGTGGTCTCAATGCAAGTATTATTTTAAAATTATATTAATAACAATTTATTTTTAGTTATTTTTCCATAGCAAAAAGATTAGATTTTTACTAGTTGTATTTAATTTTGTTAATTTTTACTAACAACAATTATAACAAGACACACCCAACAAGCAGACAGACAAAGGAACCCACCCACACAGCACCCAGGTGTGGTGGGTATATGGTTTCCATTAAATGTAAGGTAGATGGTCTTACCAAATTAATACATATTTTCATAAATATGCGACAACAGTATATCTTATTAAATATAACAAGACTCTTATTTTATTTTAACAAATAACGCAACAAAACAAGAAAGTCAAGTTGAACTGTCACAGAGCTTCATTTGACGGTCGGTTTGTTCCAAACACTCGCCTGTTTTGCGTGGTCCGGTCTTTCCTTCGCCCTCTCCCCCCTTCTGCTTAACCCTCCAATAGTTGAATTCTAAAGCCACTCTGATTCCATATACACAATTATGTTTAGAATCATTCAAAATAATTAATAGAACAACAGAATCACCCATTGTGGTGCGTCAAATTGGAAATCAAGACTGGTAATTAATAAATGCAATTTTTTAGTTAGAATCACTCTTCCTTCAACCTCTAATACTACTCCTGCCATCACTTCTCTTACAGAGACTATTGCCCCAGGAAATTCAACTAAAAGAAGGTCTTCGATTATTAACTCTCCTTCCGTTTCAACTATTGTCTCGTTCTCTCGGAATTATCCAGCAAGAATTAAATTTGAATTATTAATGCCTCAAGTTAGTTAGTAATTTATCGAGCAATCATAATTACTAAGTATCATTAGTCCACGGGTTATGTTAAATTATTTAGCTTGTATATAACGTGGTCACTTAAAATTACGGAGACAGACTATTAAAGAAAACATTTGGTTTTATGTTAGCTAAATAGAGTAAATAAGTAGTTTTTTCAAATTAAATTGTAAAAGGTATATTTACAATTTTTTTAGATTAAAATAATATGCTGATTATATTTAATATTAGAAATTCTTATTGTGCCATTATAACCATTAATTTAGAATATATGCCTTCAAATTTCAACAAATTGGTCATATTATCAATTTAACAAATTGGTCCAATAACAAATTGGTCAAATTGGCCGTTATTTATCTGGTCATTTAAATTTCATTTTTAAAATAAATATGTTCCTAAAGGTTTCTTGCAAATATTACTCAACCATATTTTACAGAAACTTATTAAAAGAAAGATAAAAGCTTTAGACCGGGCTCCTTCTAGAAGCCTAATTGGGGGCTTTATTTTGATGATATCTAAAGGCCGTTGTTTTTGACAAGAAAACAACTAGTTTTTAAAAATAAACTATGAAATTAATAGTCATTACTATTACTTGGAGATATTTTATAAATGTGATTTTGTCTTATTGCTTAAAAACATTTTAAAATTTTGGAATCAGCACATTGAAAAACTTTTCATTTATTAATAGGCCAGTGAATTCTAATTGTAATTTATAATATACAATGGACCACATGTTTAATCGCAAATACTAATGAAATGTAGTATATCTAGACACGTTCAAAAACAAAGATGAAAGCCAAAGTCACAAGTTAAACCCCTTATTAAAATGTTACACTTCATGGACCTCTTAGTGACATGTTTATATTATGAACTGAAGTTTCTAAAAAAGCGAATTGTGTGGCTACCAATTAAAATCGTTTACATAGGTAAGATGGTTTGTTTAAAAAAATGATTTTGGCGTTTTATCTTAGCAGTAATTTTGTTAGATATTCATTATCTGAGCTATAGGCATAAAAATCGCAAGAATTGTGCATGTAATTTCCAAACGCTTAATATGATGAATTTACAACTCATTAAGTTTCTAGAACAAGTTTAACATCGACCAACACGGACCTATAGAGTTCTTTCAAAATATAATGTAATTTGGAAAAGTGCTCCGTATCAAAATTTTCAATCGCAATCTGGGGAAAACATGTGTTTCCAACGACAGTTTCAAATTTGAAAAATAATGTTTTCCCCAACCTGATTTATAAAGCAAAGCTTTACTTCTTTTAATATGAAAGAAAAGTAATACTTTACCTCCCTAGAGATTTAACGTGGTAAATTTCCTCTCTATAGATACAAAGTAAACCCATAGCAATGAAATTGAAAATCAGGCAACGCTGTCGCTATATCCACTGTCGGGTCGGAAGTAATAAACCAGGAAATTAGATACTTTTAGATACTTTAGATACTTTATTTTGAAACACCGACGCACTCTGTGGTGCGTATTTTAAGGTGAGTATGACTGAAGGGGCGAGTGTGATGATTGTGATGGATCAGATGAGGTGTAGCTTTGTTACTGACAAATACCAGCTGTTTTATTTGTCAGGATCATTAATTAATAGCCCAATGACCAAAGGCAGCTGGGTCCAGTATCGAACCATCAAAAAGCACTAACTTTTCTCAGGATCGAACCGGCTACCTTCAGATTCAAAGGCGAGCTCTTTAACCACTCAGCTACCCAGCCTATGAGCTAGAAACAATTGACGTGCCTTAATTAAAATTTATACTTAAATAAAATTATTGTGTGCTGACTTTATTATAACTGTGTCTATCAATAATTTTTAAAAGAACGCGTTTAATGCCCGCCCGAACACACACATATCGCACACCCGCAAGAATAACGTCACAACTAAAAATTTTCAAAATTTTAGATAATACTATGTCAAGAAAGGCATTTCTTTCCTCTACAAATATGGAATAGTGACACTTCTGTAGTTCAACATATGGCCACCAGGGAGCAGAAGTGTCGTTATAGCATGCAGCCATTTTGAATCCAGGTACTCTAGAACAGTGTCTCTTCAGAGTTGGTGCGTAGAGGTTATGTTGCTCCCAAGTGGAATAGTGACACTTTTTGAGTTTCTGAAGGAAGTCCGTGGGTTTTCTTCGTGGAATAACGACACTTTTGTAGTTGTGTCTTTCTTCATCACCGAAGGTAAGAGAGTATTATAATAATGACCATTTAGTTCGTAGTTGTGTCACTATAACCCTAATCTTTTTGTCACTTTTTCAGTTATGTCATTATTTCTGATTGATAGGCTTACGTTATTGGACTTGACATTTTTTTATTTCGACTTGTGTCACTATTTCCCTGAACATTTACTTGAAGGTTTGGGTTACTACAGTTTTACATTACAGGTTATACCTATTTAATACAGTTTTATATTACATTTTATACTCCTGTTTCCATGAGTCAATGTGGCCGTGGGGGTTAAGTCATATGCTCAGGAGGGCAAGGTCCTGGGTTCAAATCTTCGTAAGAGCGCTATAATTTTTATTGATAAAAACCTAATTTAAAACTAATACTACCTATTTATAATATATTAACTATAAATATAATTAATATATTATACATAATATAAATAATTATAAAATAATTATTATAAATAATATAATTATATTAAAATTACTATACGTAATTTTTTTTACGGTTAAATTGCAAAAAAATGCCAGTTGGCTATATAGACATTTGCGACCAAGCTGTCATTACAACTGTGTGAAATTTTGGTAAAAAGGGAACTATAGTAGCGGCCACGAAATCAGGCGGGTGAGCGAAAATCCGCCGTTGCCACATATGGGACCAGATTCGAGGGACGGTTGAAAATCGCGTACCTCGGCGCACGAACTGGCGACACTGAACACTCAGCGTTGCCAGTTTGTGCGCTGAGGTACGCGATTCTCGACCGTGAATGTGGCAACGGCGCATTTTCGCTCACCCGCCTGATTTCGTGGCCGCTACTATAGGGAACTTGTGACAAATTACCTACTGCTCATTTAGTTTGCGGTAGCAGTTTTTGGGCAGTATTTTTACACTGCAATGGCAACTTTGTTTATTTGCTGCAATTGTATTTTTGCTATGTGGGGTTCTAAGTACAGTACTTCATAAGATTTTTTTCCAGATCAACTACCATGGCGACTTCAAGAGGCCAAAAAATTCTAGAAGCTGCTTTACATTTTGAGAAAAAGAGGAGATTGGAAGAAGAAATACAAAAACCTACATCCAGCACTTTTACTTCTAACGACTCAAGAGTGGAAAATCTATACTTATTTAATACGCTAAGGGTTTTTTGTCAAGAGAACTCCTCCTACAATTTTTAACCGATTTTCAAGATTTTGGTGTCGTTGGATAGGGCTTGGTCTGTAGTTGTTTCCGCAAAAAACTGATGAGAATTGGACTAAAAATAAAGCCGCTATCCACCATTGAAATCAAAAAATTTCCCATTTAAATAACATTGGGTTTGAATCAAGCATTTTAAACATCTGTTAATAATCAGCTGTTAATACGTATAGATTTTGGTGAATAAAGATTCACATTATTGGATTGGTCGGATGTCATTGATTAAGAGCTAAAGTAAAATTTGTATTGTGTTAAAATAAAGTGCTCGATTTCGAGCAACACGTATACCAGTAAAATAAAAGACCCTAACCCCAGCACTTCTATCTTTACCGACTCAAGAGTGGAAGATGAAATACAAAAACCTAAATCCAGCGCTATTACTTCTAACGACTCAAGAATGGAAGATGAAATACAAGAACCTAACCCCAGTACTTCTACTTATAACGACTCAAGAGTGGAAGATGAAATTAAAGACCCTAACCCCAGCACTTGTATCTTTACCGACTCAAGAGTGGAAGATGAAATACAAGAACCTAACCTCAGCACTTCTACTTCTAACGACTCAAGAATGGAAGATGAAATACAAGAACCCCACCCCAGCACTTCTACTTCTAATGGCTCAACTAAGACTCAACTTATTGCAGGTGACATTACAAAATGGGTTACCGTTCCTGAACCGGATGGTGAATTAAAATTAAGGTTATGTAGGGTAAAGGGACAGTTGCATAGTACGTGTGCAAGTGACGAATCCAGTTGGGAAGAGGAAGATGACACTGACGCTGATCCCGATTTTACAGGATCGTCATCTGATTCATCTGAATCTATATCAGACATCGATCTGCAACACGAGGCTAATGAAGAAGAGCTGCAGGAAGAGAAAAGAAAGAGCAAAAAAAGAATCGCAAGTCCGAAAATTTGGAAAAAGAATTTTTAAAAAATATGCAGAAATACAGGGATAGAATATACAAGTAACTCTAAGAACCCTAAGAAAATAACAGCAAAATCACTAAAACCTCCTTTTGGTGATCATTGCAAGCTCAAGTGCAAAGAGAAAATCAGCCATTTATCGAGGGAGACAATATTCAATAATTACTGGGAACTTGGCAACTTACAGTTGCAGAGAGAGTACATTTCCAAGCTTATGAGTGAAGTTAAACCTAAATATAGGTATGAGAAAGAAAACAGCAATAGTGGCTTAAATCATGCTTTTTATTTCATAGTCAACGGTGTAAAAACCCGTGTGTGTAAGAAGTTTTTTAAGGCTACATTAGATATTAATGATAGGCCTATTAGGACCGTGATCAAGAAAAATCAGGATGGGATCATAGAAGGTGATAAAAGAGGGAAGCACGGAAATCATAAAGTAGTTGAGCCAAAAATCAGGCAAAGTATACGCGACTTCATAAACAGTATACCAAGAGTCGAAAGCCATTATTTACGGGCACAAACTACACGGGAATATATAGATGGGGGTAAATCAATTGCAAGCCTTCATCGTGATTATGTGCAAAAGTGTAAAGAACTAAATGAAAACTATGGAAATTTGACTTTGTTTTCAAGAATATTTAATGAAGAATTTAATATTTCTTTTTTTATTCCTAAAAAGGACCAATGTGAGTTATGTACTGCATACAAAAATTCACCTGATAATGAGAAATACGCTGTTGAAAAGCAATATAATGATCATTTAATAGAGAAGGAATTGTCTCGACAAGAAAAAAATAAAGATAAGGAGTATGCAAAAAACAACAAAAACGTTACTGTGGCATTGTACGATTTACAGGCAGTTTTGCCTGCCCCTAGAGGAGATGTTTCTGTCTTCTACTACAAGTCCAAGATAAACAGTTACAATCTGACGGTTAGTAATATAAGTCTTGATGACGTACATTGCTTCTTTTGGCATGAGGCTGATGGAAATAGGGGAGCTGTTGAAATGGGCACCTGTGTATTTAAATACCTGACAGCGATAGCAGAAAAAAACGACAATGAAGAGCTTGAAATAATACTTTACTCAGATAATTGTTGTGGACAACAAAAAAATACCATCATTTTTGGAATGTACCTGTTTGCCGTACACAAACTGAAAATTAAATCCATAACCCACAAGTTCTTGATTAAGGGGCATACCCAAAATGAGGGTGACAACAGCCACTCCGTCATAGAAAAGGCTGTTAAAAATTCTTTACAATCGGGCCCAATTTATGTACCCTCTGAATATGTCAGAATAATCAGGTCTGCCAAGAAGACTGGGAATCCTTTTACAGTAACAGAGTTATCTTACAGTGATTTTATTAACTGGAAAGCTGTCACACAAAAAATTGGAAGTAATTTCACAACAGTTGGGAAAGAAGACGAAGAAGCAGTCATCGAACACAAAGACTGAAATGAGAATAAAAAGGAGTGTGAGCATGATCCTAACAAAGAACATGAACTAGTTGAAGACGAAGAAGATGATGAGAAGGGAGGAAAATATGAAGATCGTCCTAACAAGAACCAGAACTCAACTGCAAAAAAGAAAGTACAAAAAAAAGAATAAGAAGAAAACTTAACAATTAAAATCGGTGACATCAAGATAGTTAAGGTAGTAAAAAGTGAACCGAGAGTAATTTTTGTGAAAACCTCATACAAAGACGAGAAGTTCCTCAAAATAAAAGTGGACAATGTGAAGTTAAAGCGCGGAGAAAAAAAGAAAACTCCAATCGCCATGGACAAGATCGATTGCCCTCCAGCATACGAAAGAAATGTTCCTGTAAGCGAAAGAAAGAAGTCTGATATTTTAGATCTCATTAAAGGAAACTACATTCCAAGGTTTTATAAACCTTTCTATGAATCAATTTTTGAAAGCCAAGGAGCAACTACTAAAGACAATGAAGGCAACCTTCAACATGCTGCAGCGGATAAAAAAAAACGAATCCAAAGAAAGATGCTAAGACGAAAGGGAAAAGTAATTAGATTTGAGGAAGTTTATTTGTTGTTCACTAATTACACATCATAGAGCTAATTACTAGGAATCTTATGTAAGCTACTGAGAAAGAGGAAGAGTTGTTAAGATTTAAAAGTAAGATTTGTTTATTGAGTACACATAAGCCTATTAAACATGTTTTACCTAATTATATTGTAAAATAAATTAAGAGTAAAAAGTATTTACACAAGCCTACTAGGACTTAATGTAAGCTTTTCATGTAAGGAAAAGTAATTAGATTTAAGGAAATACGTTGCTTTTTCACTTATTACATAGACCTACTAGGAATCTTATGTAAGCTACTGAGAAATAGTTGTTAAGATTTAAAAGTAAGATTTGTTTATTGAGTACACATAAGCCTATTAAACATGTTTTATTTGTAGGCCTATTGTAAAATAAATGAAGGGTAAAGAGTATTTACACATAAGCCTACTAGGACTTATGTAAGCTTTTCATGTAAGGAAAAGTAATTAGATTTAAGGAAAGACGTTGCTTTTTCACTTATTACAAATAGCCTTACTAGAAATTTTAAGTAAGATACTAAGAAGAAGAAAGATTCGTTAAGATTTAAGACATTTTTTTTTTTTTAATTAATTTTGAATAGGCCTATTTTGTTACTGATTAAACATAGGCAATTTTGTACCTTATATGTTGTTTAATAAAAATATATGGTTGTCCAGAAGTGAATATTTTTATTTATCATTATATCCCAGATATTATTAGTATTTCTACTAAATTTAAACAACCAACTATTACAATTACTTTGATATATTTTAAATGAATAGTGACACAACTCAAAGTATATATGTATTTTGTTCATAACAAATTTAAGACAAATGCAAACCAAACAAGTTAAATTACAATTGAATTTAACATTTTTTTGTTTGAGGGAGAGGCGGAAAAATGCATTACGCACACAGGTGGCCAGCCTGTAGTGTGGGGCTCCCCTAAAAACGGGTTTACCCACTAAAAAACCTCCTCTACTCTTTAGGAATCTAACCTGGAATTGTTTGTCACATTACGTCAGGCTAGGCCTAAATTTGGCTTACGCCCGTGGGGCTCGCTCCTTATCCAGCCGCTCGATCAAGGGATCTGGGCCACTTCGCGGTCCTGATCGGTTTTCTTTTCCAGGAGGATGCCCCAGACGAACTGTGACAAACAATCCCAGTTGCCCTCATCCTCCAAAATCTTTTGGCAGACCGATTCCACCGAAAATGCACCAAAGATTTGTGTGGCCTCCAGGCGGGGCCCTTCCCAACGGGGACAGCGGAAGAATGTGTGTTCCGCATCGTCAGGAACACCCGGGCAATAAATGCAGTCCGGTGAACCGGTCTTTCCCATCCGGTTCAGGTACGACCGAAAATAGCCGTGACCTGTCAAAAATTGGGTCAGGTAGTAGTCCACCTCCCCATGCCGCCGTTCCACCCATGGTTATACCTGCTTGATAAGTCGCGCAGTCCATCGTCCTCGGATGTCGTGCTCCCAGCTGTGTTGCCACTGCTGTTAGGTTCGGGAGCGCTCTTCTGTTCTTGCCGTGTCCTTGCCGATCTCGCCTTGTCTCTGATAAATCGCTTTCCTCTCCCCTGCCAAGAGCTTGACAGGGATGACTCCGGCGACCACCAGGACGGCAGGCTCGGACACTGTCCGGTAGGCGGAACACACCCGGAGCGCAGCTTGACGCTGAACCCGGGCGAGTCGCAACCTGTAGCACTCCTTATCTAGAGCGCCTGCCCACACCTCTGCCCCGTAAAGAAGCACGGACTGGACCGCGGACATCAACAGATGTCTTCTGCTGGATCGGGGACCCCCGACATTGGCCATCAGCCTACTAAGGTAAGTCACTACCTTAAGTCGGCCTTGTCCGCCGTACGGAAGATCTGATCCCTCCAGCTTAACTTGGTGTCCACCATAACCCCGAGGTATTTGGCGGCACGAGTTGATGTGACCACCTCCCTTCCCACTCGAAACGGGACGACGGTGTCGATCCTCTTCTTCGTGAGAATCACGATCTCCGTCTTACTGAGAGCAAGTGAGAGACCGTGATCGGACATCCAGTTGTTGACCACCCGCATAACTCGGTTCAACTTCAGTTGGTCCAGCTCAACGTTGCGTGCAGCAATGAGAGCTGCGAGAGGCTGTCATAGGCAACGTTCCAGAGATCCGGGCCGAGTATTGAACCTTGTGCGGCACCAGAGAGGCCTGTGGGACGACGGCAGCTCGGGATCACCTTTGCCCTTGCTGATCAGTACAAGCCTGGCTGTTTTCTAGGGAGCCGGAAACACCCCTTCTACCAAGCAGGCATTGTACATTCTCAACAACAAGTCAGCGTTGATTGAAAATACTTTCTTTAAAGCCTCACTGGGAATCCCGTCGGGGCCAGGAGCCTTGTTACTCTTCAGGGAGAGAACGGAGGTTTCCAGCTCCTCGAAAGTGAAGAGTGGAACGTCCTCTACCCGTCCGAAGTCAACCGGCGGTCGCTGTGGATGTTCAGGAAACAACGCAGCGACGATCCTCCCCATGGTGGCGCCCTCCATGATGGAAGGTGGAGAGCGGGCCCCGAGTTTCTGTGTTACAAGTTTGTAACCCAGGCCCCAGGGGTCGGAATCAACGTCGTCACGAAGTCTCCTCCAGCTATTCGCCTTGCTCCTGTTGATCGCCTGGTGGAGAGATTTTCTCGCAGCTTTATAGGCCTCCGACTTACGAACTCTGTCTGCGGGGATTCTCGCTCTTGTGGCGGCTCGTCTAGTTCTTAAACATGTTCTTCTGAGTTCCGCAATCTCTTCAGTCCACCAGTAAACGGGTTGTTTGTCGCGTCGGGGTTTCCTTCGCGGCATAGACTGGTCGCAGGCCGAGACGATCAGTTCCATCGTGGATGTTACTAGTGCCTCGGCCCCAGCCTCACCAGGATTCCCCTGCGCTCCCCGAGAGATGACTTCAGTGAACTTGACCACGTCCAGTTTGTTGGTGTTCCACCGGCGTGGCCCTTCCGAGATGCGGAAACTCGACGATTTGCCTGATCATGCAGGTCAAACACGTCGTATTGGTGGTCGCTACCCGTGTAGTCCTCCACAACCCTCCAGCCAGAGATCCTCGGAAGGAGCGACTCAGACGCAAAGGTGACATCGGGGATCGTGCCTCTCTGCCCGGGCGCCCGAAAAGTAGGTGTGTCGCCCTGGTTGAGGACGACAAGACCGGCCCTGGCGATGAAATCCAGGATGTATTTCCCCCGGGAGCTGGTAGAGGGCATTCCCCACTCGACGGCCCTGGCGTTGAAATCGCCACCAACGACGACATGCCCGGTGGTGCCGAGAACGCACTCCTCTAGGCTATCTATCTTGTCGCGGAAGTCCTGGACGGCCTCGTTGGGTGTGAGGTAGCAACTGAAGATAGTCACGTCCCCACACCGAACCCAGACGAATCCTCGGCCGCGCCCGTGACTTCGCACCAAGACATCTCGTGTACTACGTGCCCAAAATGCAGCAGTACCGAGACTGTCCGAGATCCAAATGTTTGGGTCTCTGTCCCGATACTGTTCGCTGATAAGGAGCGCGTCAGCACCAAGTTCTCGGGCGAGCTGATCTAGAAGGTTATCAACTCCCCAGGATCTAAGGTTGGCCTGGAGGATGCGAATTACCGGCCGCTGCCTTTTGCCTGTTCAAGTGCGGCTCTGAAGGCACCGCACTGACCAGACCCGGGTAAGTGACCGAGGGCACTGGAGCCTGAATCCTTGCAGAGGAAGCAGGAGGGGCTCGAGGAACATTCCTTTCGTTTGTGGCCCTGGCTTCCACACTGGAAGCAGTTGGCACTCCTGTCGGGCCCTTTACAGTTTCGGGAGGAGTGGCCGAAACCGAGACAGCGGAAGCATCTCGAAACCACCACCCTCCGTTTGAGCCTGCAACTGACCCAACCGACTCTGAGGTGCTGAAGGCTAAGCAGCTTATTGGCGTGCTTTTCGCCCATCTCAGCAACAGCCATCCGGAGTTGACTTCGGTTGGGCTTTGTCAGCCATACCCTCAGCCGGTATCTCCGGGAGCGCCACCTGGATCGCACGGGTCACCTCCTCTTCGGTGGAGAGGGCATCAAGGTCCCGAATCTCGACCGAACACTTCGGTTCTAGGGCCTTGATTGAGCCTTTGTCCCTTAGAGGCCTTGATTGAGCCTTTGTCTTGCCTTAGACTTGATAGCGGTGTCGGTCTCCTCCGGTTTGGCCTGCGATCTAATCTGACCCAGAACATCGGCAAAAGATCGCCCCCCTAAAGGCTTGATCAAGATTGCCTCCGTCCTGGGCTTCTTAGGCCTGGGTTGTTTAGGCTTTCTGACAGACTTGCCAGAGGCCTCCCCAACCGGTTTCGAGACTTGCGTCCGCTCCACCCTCGACGCACTTTTCGAAGCCGTCTCCGCTTGCTTCTGCCTCCTCCTTTCTTTCTTAGACAGGCGCGTCTTCCAGCCCCCCAAAGGTGTTGATGCAGAGTTTGCTGCCAAGGCAGGATTAGCCGCCGGAGCAGGAACCTCTGCAGGAGTAGCCGCTGGAATCACGGCAGCGCCCGGGGCGGATTCAGTAGCCTGGACATGAGATATCTGCGATGCCGCAGTGACAAAAACCGGTCTCGGCACCGAGTCCACCTCAACAAGCTCAGGGCTTCCAGGCGAAGAACCGCTCTGCCTCTTCTTTCGCTTTCTGGCTTGAGTCTGGGACTCAGCCAGGTGAGCTTGAGGCGAAGCAGAGATGACTCGGTTCGTGACATCGCGCTCCTGCTTCACTGCCTTTAGCCTGATTTTCCGGCATTCCTCGATTTCTTCTAGAGCATCTTCGAGTTTCGGAATCCCCTCTTTTATCGCCTTGTTCACGTTCTTTTGAATTAAGAGGGCCTTGGCCATCTCCTTCAAAAGAGCTTTCATCTTCTTCAGACGTGAGTCTTCCTCCTCGTGGGCGTCGTCCTGCTGCTGCCGAAGCATTTGCAGCTCGAATGCCGCACGAAGAGGGCTCTTCCTGGGAGGAATCCCTTGGATATTGGCTAATGGTGTTGCCGGCTCGGCCACCTCCATCGCCATACCGATCTCCTCCTTCTTCTGTTCGGTTTTGGACGACGATCCGGCACCACCAAGAGCCTTGAATGGCACCGGCGGGGGGGTGGTTTTAATACCCTTCGTCGGCGTTCCAGTGTTCAAGGTCGGAGACCTCTGCAGTCTTGAGCTGCGCTTAAAGGCGGCCTGCTCTATCTCATCATCGTTCGTATTTTGCATTTTAAAATCCATACTTTTGTTTCACCAGCGCATCGTGCGGCAAGAGGCGGCCCTTCATCGGCCGGGAGCGGGTGCACCCTCGGAGGTCTACCCCCCGTAGGAGATAAGACACCCCTACCCCAGATCTCTGGGGCCCGAAACCTCCGTTTGCCCAGCACCGATACACAAAATGTGCCGGACGTGCTGGGGGTCGCCCGTGGCAATGCAGAGTCCGATCTCTGCATCCACGCCGCACTTCCTGACTAAGGTCCGAAGCGGCTGGCTTCTGACGACACACTGGAGGAGACCATCGGCAGTGCGAGGCACACATCAGTCCCTGCAACACAACAGGGACACTCCCAGGACCCCCCAGCGTGCGCCGGTCGAAAGAAGGTGGAAAGACACCCTTGATTCGAGGTCGAAAACAAGAAGGTGAGCAAGGTTAGCTCAGGAAAGAATAAAGACGGTGAGCTAAGACCTGAAAGGTGAGAAGAAAGGCCCTAGCTCGGGAAGAACTGTGAGGAGGGTCTCACAGCTTGGCTCAGGTACCCCGGGGTCGCCAAGAAACACCCGTACAGTGGAAAGCTCACTGCCCCTGAGGGGATTGAATTTAACATTAGTAAAGGTAAATATTTAACAAACTCTCGTTTCTGAAATATGATTAGTTTGATTTCACTAACAGTTTGAAGTTTGTTTTTTAAATACTGAAAAGTTAGTGTTTTTGAATTATGACGTTATTCTTGCGGGGGTGCGATATGCCAGTGGCGGGGTAGTGCAATTTGGCTTATCCAGGATCAGTGACGACAAAAAGTATCTTACATTAGACCGACATTACGTGGCTTAGTGTCAGCAACGTGTGTATTGTACTGGGTGATCAATAAATAGTAGAAGCGTGCGGGATATACACACACCTGTCGCTGAGGAGTGCAATTTGGCTTATACAGGATCAGCGACGACAACCAGTATCAACGTTAACAACCGACAACCATGAGACCAACGTTACGTGGCTTCGTGTCAGTGACGTGTGTATTGTACTCGGTGATCAATAAGTGTTACAAGCGTGCAGTAGATACACAAACCTGTGGCTTGGGAGCGCAATTTGGCTTATACAGGATCAGCGACGACAACCAGTATCAACGTTAACAACCGACAACCATGAGACCAACGTTACGTGGCTTCGTGTCAGTGACGTGTGTATTGTACTCGGTGATCAATAAGTGTTACAAGCGTGCAGTAGATACACAAACCTGTGGCTTGGGAGCGCAATTTGGCTTATCCAGGATCAGCGACGACAACAGGCATCTTCCATTAGACCGACGTTACGTGGTTTCGTGTCAGCAACGTGTGTATTGTACTCGCTGATCAATACCTGGCCCGGGACATCTACCACTGTTGTTGCTTTCGGGCCAAAAGATGATCATTTCAAATAAACACAAACTTTTAATCGTTAAAATAGGTTAAATACCTCCCGTCAGAGTTCATATTTTGCGTTCCAAGTTATACTTGCAACATGTTGCCACCAGAACGTCATATAATGCTTCACCTATCCTATTTTTTGCCTTTAATTTAAGTTCGATAAAGGTGGAAGAGATTTTTAATGAATAATACCATTCATTAAAAATCTCTTTTTACAACAACAAGACTACTTGTTTCCCTTTTTATTTTTTATATATATTTTGAATTCATATTAAGCTATAGTGGTTCAAAGTTGATCAAGTTTATATCATCATAGCTTAATATGGATTGAAAATATAAACAATCAAAAAGCTAATCAAATAGCCCAAGTATTTATGTTTCATTAAAAATCCCTTCCACCTTTATCGGATTTGAAATAAAGGCGAAAATTGGAGCAACTAAAGCACTGCACCATGAATTTTTGATCCGTTAGATCTCCGATACTGACAGCCTCTATCGTCAGCCGCTGGGACTGCTGGGCGCTCAGGCTAAGAACGAGTCAATGAATAGCATTTATTAATTAAAAAGCCTACTTTCCGTGACCAAATATTCTCCCTCAACATAATTTACCTGAGTCTTGGTTTTGACACATGCTGACGTCTAGCAACGTTTTTTTAATCACAGTGTTTTACGCCGAATACTGAATATTGTTTCTCGCCTTAGTAAGGTCTGACAAATGTGAAGTGTATTTCGCATATATGTCAGCCCCCTCTTAATTACACGGCATTATGTTGCAAGTATAACTTGAAACGCAAAATATGAACTCTGATGGGAGATATGTAACCGATTTATAACTACTCACGTATGGCTTCGGGACCATGGCAGCGATGTTCTGCCAGTGACTTTTATCGGTGCCACCATTCTCCTTGTTCTATAGCTGCCCTTACTGTGTCTAATACGATCCACGCACAGATCAATAGTCTATGTGGAGGGGGCAAAGTAAGGCAAAAAGAGGCCCGCCAACCTCTTTAAGTAATATATATAAACAAAATTACTGATAGTGGCTAAAAGCTGAAATAAAGAAGTACTGAACATTTTCGATTTATTTTTATGTATAGAATAGGGATATGCATAGCCAGTCACGGTTTTTAGTGACACCCTGTATATATATATATACTATATATATATATATATATATATATATATATTCAAATGTATGTATCTTTGTATGTGTCTCTGTATGTCCGTTATACATGGGAAAACTACTAGATTAAATTAACTGAAATTTCACACAACGTTAATTTATATATCTGGGAGTAAGATAAACCTACTGTATTCCCGTTCTTATAATCCTTTACGGCTCTTCCCTACATTATAAATTTACAATAGGTTTAATAAGAGGATGAAGATATTTTTTACATTGGATTGCTCTTAAAACCCCTATAACATTAAAATTTACTTTCAAAAAAATTCGGTACTTATTACCTGAGGTCTCAATGATCATAATCTTTCTCAAGTTTAAACCAAGTTTGTTGCTATTTCATGAAAAAAAATTTCCCCAAAATTAAAAGATAAGATATAAAACAGTTAAACTCTCATAATTATTTTCTGAGTTTTATTGAGAGTTTAAATTTCAAATGCTAAATATTTTTTTATCTGTCATGGCTCCAATGGAGCTGCACATCATAGATTTATTTGTAAGCTTTTCGTCATAACCACATGGGATTTATTCTTCGCTTTTTGCATAAAGAGTCAAGGCTAGTTTTGTTATTGTGTGAGAGGCTCCTCTCCAAAGAGTGAGTTTCAGTTGAGAGAAAATCGGCATTTCCTGAAAATCCGTTACTCTCCGTGTTTCCTGTAGATAAATGGATCGCTTTGCTCTGACGTCAATAGCAGGGACGCGGGGATCGGGAAACTGATAGGCCAGTCTTGCTCAAGGGTTTTAAACATTCTCACTACTTTTACTATGTACGTGTCCGGGCGCAGCAACTACATTATTATAAAAATGATGAGTTTTTGAATCATTTGGTAAATCATCAGTAAACGGTAAGCGCTACTGTAATTAAACAGCGTTTAGCATCTATCGTATGTTCATTTACAGTGTGTGCAGAAACTCTTTAATATGATGAAAAGTTTCATCGTAAAAGGTTCTTGATTATCTTAGAGGAAATAAATGTTAGTGGATTTTTCTATAAACCCTCATCTTAAAATAAAATTTTTTACTATTTCTGTTTCTCAATGAAAACACATACATGGTAGTAAAATCATTTAATTTACAATAACTACAGGGGAATTAATAGTCACTGATTATTTTATTTTTGTTACTCTATGGAAACTGCATGTCATCAAAATAAGTAAAATATCCAATGAGAGGCTTTTTTAATTATTGATTGTTTGGTTTTGTTGAAATATCAGCATCCACCGCGGTCGATGGACTGATTATATACACTGGCTGCAAAATTAAATGTTTTTCGTGGGAGCAGGGGTAAGCGAAAATTGCATCATCATTTTTGGTTATCAGTTTTTGCATCAAGTTTGGATATTAGTTTCACATTTCCAAATGATGATAGAGAGTATAAAATACAAAATAAGTACAGAATAGTAGTTTTATGCTATCAATCATAAACACAATTGCGAAACAGATTTTCAAACTGCAAAATTCTTAAGTAATCCCCATATTGTCCTTTTGATTGTGTTAATCATCAACTATTAACTAATAAATTTGAGTTTTATGGGGTAAAGAAAAAAGCACTATTATTACTTAAGTATTACCTCATAAATAGAAAGCAAAGTGTTTCAATAAATGGCCACAATTTCTTTGAAATTCAAAGCAATATTAAAAATGGGGTGCCTCAGGGTTCAATTTTAGGTCCATTCTTATTTTTAATCTATATTATTGACTTACCAGTAGTTACAAAAAAATGTGAAGTGATCTTATATGCTGATGACACCTCTTTATTATGCTCAGACTCTGACATTAGCAACTTACAAAAAATAATTGATTATAATTTAAATAAATTAGAAGAATGGTTTACAATAAATGGACTTAAGTTAAACCAGAATAAGACACAATTTTTACAATTCTTAAATCGTAGCACAAAACAAATCACTTTAACTAATTTATGGTCAATTAAAACAGTAGAAAATGCATTTTTTAGGCTTACAATTAGACAACAGTTTGAAATGGAAGTCTCATATTTCATTCCTCCTAAAAAAATTACATAAAGCCTTTTACGCTATTCATTTTTTTTTGTCCAATTTAACCGACTTAAAACCCCTAGAAATGATTTATTTTGCCTATTTTCATTCAAGAATAATTTATGGGATTGAATTGTGGGGGAATTCAGTTGAAAGTAAACAAATATTTAAATTACAAAAGAAAATGATGAGAGTAATGTGTAAAAAACACCCTAGAACCCTTTGTAAACCGTTATTTCAAAAGTTAAATATACTGCCATTACCCTCTTTATTCATTTTCAAAAGTATTATGAATATCTTCAATAGTAATATTGATATTAAATGTTTAAATAATAATCATAAATTTAATACCAGACATAAATTTATAAACTTTCATTATCCAGCTCATCACTCAAATATCTTTCAATATTCTCCATTTTACATGAGTATAAAACTTTTTAATTCTTTACCCAACAAAATTAAACATATAAATGATGAAAGAAAGATAAAAAAGAAATTGAAAATTTTCTTCAAAGGGAATGCTTTTACTCTGTAAATGAATATCTAAATTTTGAGAAATAAACCATGAAAATTGAGAAAATGCATTTTTCATATTTTTTGCACTTGTAAAATGCAAGAAAATTAATAATTAAAAAAAAAAAATATAAATTTATATGACCTGAATTTGTTAATCCCAGTAGTAAAAGTTAAGAGCTATCAAAATTTATTGTTTTTAAAACATTGCCCAACGACAGAATGTTGTGTTTATGCAATAAAGAATTTGTATTTGTATTGTATCTATTTTTTTAATCATTGCTAGTCCTCAATTTATTGACATTGGCATAAGCTAGTATATAATAAAACTATCATTATTAATTATCAGTATGGTGACAAACTACCTATCGTTATCTTTTATTTTGAAGAAACTTATAGTTTTCATAGAATAACAAAAAGCAAATAGTTACTTTTCAATCACCCTGTTTGCAAAGGACCAATCTTAGCACTGGCGGTGTATTTTGTACTATTTAATTATTAATTTTAAGATAGAGGATTAAGTGGCAGATTAGCCGACATTTGTGATGTCTGATTCCGTTGTCAGAGTACGCCAGACAACGTGCCGTCGTCCACAGAAAATGTTGGATAAGTCTTCATTTATAACGGCATGGGTTATTAAACGCAGAATCATCAAAACCCTTTATAAATTTAGCACTTATCATATCAAATAACAACGTCCATTGAAAACTAGATTTTGGGTTGTTATTTCAGGCGTAACTCGGATCTGTACGATGTATGAGTGATAAAGATTGGGCTTTTATCAAAAAATTACACACTATAAGTGTAAAGTTATCTATGTATTTTTCTTCTAATATTATATAAAAAAATATTCTTTTATCTGTTTCACTAAAGAGTACCCATTCAAAATACCATTCACTGAGGTGGCTTGTGTATGGATTATTTAGTACAAGATAGAAGCTATAAAGTCGTCTATTAAAATGTCACACTGAATGACACCCCGTGTGACTCCGTCGCTATGGTGACGGGTGAACGGTGCACTTGTTTACATTAGTTTTTCACCACCGATTCCACCGAAATCCAGAGAGGTCAAGTGTCATGAACGATGTGGGAATTTATTTAATTTAGGCCATCACGATTTATTTTTGTAGTGATTAAAATTTAACTGCGTTGTAGTTAATTAGCTGAGCTTAGGCATTAACAAATAGATGAGGGAAAAACTAGATTAAATTCTCCTGAAAGAAAGAAATGAAAAATGCATGTAGCTATAATGGTGTCCAGACAGCCAAGCTATGAAATCAGGGTAAGACTTTGTGGACACCCGGTATATAAAAAAACCCTTAAGTTTGTGAGGAAAAATTTAACTCTTTTTGTGGTTCAAAATACATCTGGTTATATTAGGCACAACGACAACCTTAAAATTCCAGTACATATACTACTCTATTTGAATAACATCTTTTATACAATAGCATAAAAATTTATAATAATATACGCTTAACTTATTAAGAAGAACCAAAATTCAAGCTTTATCAGAAGAAAATAAATAATATATTATTGCAAAAAGACCTATGATAAAATTATTTAGAAGACATTCAGATTATTTAGAAGACAAAGCAATTTATACAATAATAAAAATTATTTTGTCATAACTATTTTGAATCAGATGCAATGTAAATTTTACTGTTAACAAACTATTATTATTATTACATCTTACTTAACGAGTCTTGTAGATAGACCAAAATGGACTACTTAACTTCGTTAATGCCTTTATTAAATCTCAAAAAATAATTTATCGCATTCAAACGCAATAGCCTAAACAATACTCTCAACAACTTTTGCCATTACAGTTTTATAATCAATAGTGGTAATCAGTTTACCTTTAACAAATCCAAAGGATTTTTAACTGTTTTTTATGAGGGTAAACAAAGCTTTTTCAATGTCTTACCCTCTTCAAACATACATTAGTTCTTCCTCAATAAAATAATAAATAACTTATTTTTATTCAAAAAACCATTTTCAAAACTATTTCAAATTTAAAACGAGAACAATTTTATTTTATAGTTTTGTTTATATTGCTGATTGTTAGCAATACCTTGAAATTTGATTAGATGGATTAATTACTTCCAAATTAACTCTGATGAATTCAATTGCGAGATATTTTAAGAGTGTCTGACAGTCTGATTGAATTAAAGTGATGGTACCTGGGGACCGAGCATTTGCTCGGTAAACGTGAACAGTAATATCATTGACTAAGTACACTAACGTGAGTAGACTTCTCACGTGTGTGAAGCATATTGACGGTTGTTCGATCTGAGGCGGCGTACATGGAAGTACAGGTAACATATGATAGATAAATCAGTACTACCACTCTTCTCAACTAAGGATGAACCATTTTATAACTGAAAGTTATGTTTATGTTTTGGTAAAGTGTGTTTGGAGCACTGTAAATTCAGCTGAATAATAACAAGATCGATGGCAGCGACTCTGGTGAGGCGTACACCGAACTTCCAAATTTTTTACCTCAAACTAAATGCCTCAAAATTTGATTAGATGGATTAATTACTTCCAAATTAACTCTAATAAATTCAATTGCAAGATATTTTAAGAGAGAATGATTGAATTAAAGTGATGGTAACTGGGGACCGAGCATTTGCTCGGTAAACGCACACAGTAATATTCTTTATAGTCAATGTTTATCTTTTGCAAACAGTGCACTAAAATGCCCAGTGCAAAAGGCATATTTCTTGTTCACTAGTCGACCTCATTCGCTCCGCTCACTGCCTTCACGCCAAGCTATTCCAATGTAGGCCTACGGTTACAAATGCACTATCTTGTATGTTTGTTAAAATACATGTTGAATCTGTAACACGTGGATTTAAATTATTTATTTAACATCTGTTTTCATAATTCCTAATAAGGCTTTTGTTTTTAATTTATAATGCAATTCTAAAAGTTGACTAATTTTATTTTATTTTTTACATGAAACAAACATTTACTACTAGGATTCAGGCATCAATTTCCTTAAATGCAAGCAAAGGCTTCATCTTAGCCAAAGTTTGAACACGCGTATCGTTCTAAAGCTCCCTGTGGAGGCAGAAACATTGATTACAGCTTTGTCTAATCACCTGTTACAAACACGGCTGTACCTCCCTCCCCCCCCCCCCTCGCGTGGATACACACACATGCACAGGAATGCTCGCTACTGCCACCACCCTCCATCAGGCTTATAATTGAGACTTTTTCTAAACTCTAGTAAAATTATGAAAGTTAGAAAATTGATAAAAAAAGTCAATCTATTAATTCATCCAAAGATTAAGGTTACTCTTCCTAACTTTAAAACCATCCAATCCTATTTACGATTACTTTCATTCTTTGTTTTGAATTGGCAAAAAATCTCAGTCAGCTACCCTAGATGCAATACTGTCGTATCATGACTATTGCCAAATAGTTGTTGGCGACATATTTTTTTGGGGATGCAATCTATATAGTCGACATGCAACCTATATAGAGTAGGCATGCATGATTATTTTCATTCTTTGGGGAAATTCCGTGCATACCGTTGGAAAGGTAGTACTGTATAAACGAATTATAGTTCACGTCGGCCCACAGGGCTACAAGCTTTCAAAGTATTAATGTTAATCTTATGGGGACAGATGGCGTTATAACTAATGGTAACAAACCAGGAAGAACAGATTTTTAAGTTATAAAATATTTTAAAACAAATTGGGCCCAGATCGAGTAACATTTTAGTCGAATTTATATCATTATGCGATCTCTAGTTCAATAAAAAATTATGACTCTTAAAAATCAAGCCTTACAACTAAAATAACTTGTTTACGATTTCGGTTAGCTGTAAGAAACCCTGGTTTTGGAATTCCAGAAACTTTGATTCATTTTTCTTATAAGAGCACATTTTTATGATGTTATCATATTTTCTATATTTACGAATAGCCATTCGGTGAGAGCTTGACGCCAAAGTGAGGAGAAACGTCCAGATCGTTTATCTGTGACGGCTGAAGGAGTGGTCAATGACGTGTGAGAGTCAAAGGAGAGAAAAACTGCATTTCCTGCAAAATGTTGCCCAGATACTCATCATTTGTTACTTGGGATGAGTATCATTTGATCTATTTACAGGTAAAGAGATATGTAGATAAGGGAATTTCTCACATAAGAAAAGGAAAATATGGTAAAACCAAACTGTTTTAGTTTCAGACTTTTTATAGTATAAATTACTATGGCCCCTTGTATTGCTGTACTCTAAGTCGGTACTGCATCGCTATCAAAATTTTGTTGGTTGATATATTTCACTAAAAACCTAAGATCCATGTGTCTTATATGGATACGAACAAAGTGTTATTCAAGTATGTGTTTAGAATTAGATAGATAGAAGAAAATCCACTAAAAATAATGTAAAAGCGAGACAGAATGAATGCAGCCGTCACAAGGTCGCTCTTTGGGGATGTAGTCAAGAGTGGAACGAGAGTGCAATGAAACTAGTACAGCATCTTTGTTTCGATCCATTTCGAGGAGTCGTCAGATGACATACTGTGAGGGAAAACAACTCTTGTGTGGTAGACAGCATGGCTTCAGACAGTCATAATTCACTAAATTGTCATTAACTATTTTTATTAATAAATTTTGTAACGCAGTCGAAGCAGGAGATACTATGGTTGGCATTTTTCCTGACCTTAGTAAGGCTTTTGACTGCGTTAGGACAGATATTCTCTTAAATAAACTCTCTTCTCTTGGCGTGAAAGGCATTGCACTGGAGTGGATCAAGTCATATCCTAATGACCGGCACTAGGTAGTGGAGGTTCAGCACGAAATAAAGTTTAAAATTAAGTCCGTCCTTTCTGACAGTAAACTGATTCTCTGTGGCGTGCAACAGGGTTCAATTCTAGGCCCTCTTCTTTTTTTATTTACATAAATGACATTACACTGGCAGTGCCAGAGAGTAGTTTTTTGTGTTTCCTGATGACACCTCAGTCGTTGCCAGGTACAGAAGCACTGAAGGCCTAGATATTGATTCCTTTCTTAAATAAACTGTCTGGCACAGTTTTTCTCCGATAACTAACTAAAAATGAATCCAGGTAAAAAATATGCCCGTTTTAAAACAAAACAAAAGTTATATTCTCAAGTGTGGCGAATCATGTGCAGATATAATAATGTAATCTCACTGCTTACCGTCAAACATGATCCAAATTATGTCCTTGTACGACGGCCGTTTCGGAGATTACTCCATCGACGGGTACACGTCGCAGCACACTAAACTATGTCAATAGTTAAAATTTCTTAGCTTTCGCTGCGTCAGTTCGATTAAAAATAAACACAAAGAAACCCGTTCAAAAAGTAGAGAAACCTGGAGTATACAAGTTGAAATGTGGTGAATGTGACGCCTATTATATCGGCCAAACTGGAGGCGTTTCAAAAAAAGATACAAAGAACAACTAAATGCCATCAAAAAACCAAATCCTGATTCAAATTGTGCAGAGCACACCAACAACACAAACACGATTATTCGAAAATAGATGAATCATAAATCCTCCATATCGGCAATAAAAGCAGAAAATTAAATTGCATTGAGGTTTTTCACATTTACCAGAGCACAAAAAAAGAGCCCAACCTAGTCATGAATTCCAGATAAATTCATCTGCCAATCCCATATTTGACGAAATATAAAAATCAAAGATGTGCTGGTATAATATGATCGTGGGGTTGGCACACTGATAACATCAGCTGTCCAGCAGCCTACGTCACAGCTCCAGTGATAACCAAGTTCCGGTCCGTAGTCGGTCGCCGTAATTCGCCGTGGTTCGCCGTAAGTCGGTCCGTGTCGTCTACAGCCGTGCGTGCACGTGCTCCAATGTTTTGTTCGTGTCGTTTTAAATGTATTATGTGTTTTGTGTTTATTTTTAATCGAACTGACGCAGCGAAAGCTAAGACAATTTTAACTAATGACATAGTTTAGTGTGCTGCGACGTGTACCCGTCGATGGAGTAATCTCCGAAACGGCCGTCGTACAAGAACATAATTTGGATCGTGTTGGACGGAAAGCAGTAAGATTACATTATTAAAACAAATGAAAAATTCAAAATTGTTCAATGAACCAAATCTTTTAAATGGCAGCTAACAACTCGAAATGACATCGACTGCCGATTTTTTAGGTGTGAAACTGGATGATGCACTCGAATGGCATGAACAGCTCACGAAGATCGAAAGCAAAATTGCTAATGGTCAGTATGTTATCCGTAATTTACGGAAATTACCAAACATTGATCTTCTGAAGACAGTATACTATTGCCTAGTCGAAGGCCACTTATCATATTCCATTGCCTTGTGGGGGGGGGGGCACAAAATCTGAATTGGAAAGAATTTTCATTGCTCAAAAGAAGAACATCAGATGTATGTTAGAGTTGCCTTATAAATTTAACTAATTTAAATAAATTTAAACCAATATACCCCCTCTTACGTTGTTGAATTTTTTACTCTATGGAACATAGAGTATAAAAATTCTTACGATCGACTTTAAATTTCACTTAGGCGAATTTTAGACCCCCAAAAGGCTTTTTTATTACTAATTTGATTTCAATGAAATTCTCAGGTTAGATTTTAAGTATTTTAAATTAGGTATTAAACTATAATCGAGCAATTGTTTTCAAGTATTAAAAAAGCTTATTTTCCGGAGTTTTTGACAGAACTTTAGTTGTTTAGGCTACATGATTTGACTAATGTAGTTGCTATGATCAGTTTATATTCCCCCATCGCAGCTGAGTTGTTGTCGCTGTGTATGCTGAAAACAATGTAACCTCTTCAGATCTGTTTACATCTGCTCGCCGTTATGTTACGTTTTTAAATAAAATTTAATTGATATTTTGACAGACCTATTTGTTAAATTAAATAGATCAACACCGATGTATCCTTGTCGAAGTTATAAATTATGCCAAAAGATAGGCATGTTGTGGAATGAATTGCTATCGAACGGAATTATGTGATTAACTAATTTATGGGATACATCTAATATTGGAAAAAGATTTAAATGGAACAAGTAATAATTAGAAGTGTTGTGCCATTGTAACCTATGTCTCAGGTAAGAAAATATGCATTAAGTGTTAAGTAAACGTAATTCTACAATACTTACATAACTTGATTTTTATTAATTTGCAATCATGGATTTTAAATTGTATTGTTTTTTTCGCTCTACAATCTATTTACCTTTAATATTATAAGCATAATTATTATTAAGTTACTTGCTTGTTTTGAGGTCTTAGCTAAAATCATTGTTTGTATGTATTTATTTGTAGGCTAGGATTAGGATGTACGCCGGTTGACTTCGGACGAATAGATGACGTTCCACTCTTCAGATTCGAGGAGATGGAAACCTCCGTTCTCTCCTAAAGAGCAACAAGGCTCCTGACCCGGACGGATTCCCAGCGAGGCTTCTAAAGAAAGTATTTTCAATTAATGCTGACTTGTTGTTGAGAATGTACAAGGCCTGTTTGGTAGAAGGAGTGTTACCGGCTCCCTGGAAAACCCGCCAGACTTGTACTCATCAGCAAGGGCAAAGGTGATCCCGAGCTGCCGTCGTCCCACAGCCCTTTTTGCATGTTGGACACGGCTGGGAAGCTGTCCGAGAAGCTGATCCGTTCCCGCCTGACGTCTGCCGTGGAAGCTGCCGGGTACTTATGCCCCCGTCAGTACAGCTTCAGAAAGGGGCGGTCAACGATTGACGCTATCACCGAAGTCCAGAGAGCTGTGAAGAGAGCCACAGCCATTTCTCTCGCTGAGTAATGCTTCTTGTTACGCTTATGTCAAGAATGCCTTTAACTCGGTGAGGTGGGTCGATATGCTGGATGCGCTTCGCAACACCTGTCGCGTTCCTGCATATCTGTTGCGACTCACCTTTTGCGGATTATCTCCGCTCTCGAAGCCTGATTTACGACACAAGGGACGGAATGTGGACGATGGAAGTCACTTCTGGTGCCGCACAAGATTCAATACTCGGCCAGGATCTCTGGAACGTTGCCTATGACAGAATCCTGAGATCGGAGATGCCTGAGGAAACCACTTTGGTTGGGTACGCCAATGATGTCGCAGCTCTCATTGTCGCACCCAACGTTGAGCCTGCCCAACTAAAGTTGAACCGAGTCATGTGTGTGGTCAACACATGGATGTCCGATCATGGTCTCTCGCTTGCTCTACGTAAGACGGAGATTGTGATCCTTACGAAGAAGAGGATGGACACCGTCGTTCCGTTCCGAGTGGGAAGGGAGGTGGTCCCATCAACTCGTGCTGCTAAGTACTTCGGGATTATGGTGGACACCAAGTTAAGCTGGAGGGATCAGATATTCCGTACGAAGGACAAGGCCGCTAAGGTAGTCACTTACCTTAGTAGGCTGATGGCCAATGTCGGGGTTCCACGATCCAGCAGAAGTCGTCTGTTGATGTCCGTGGTTCAGTCCGTGCTTTTTTATGGAGCAGAGGTGTGGGCAGACGCTCTCGATAAAGAGTAGTACAGGTTGCGACTCGCCGTTCAACGTCGAGCGGCGCTCGGGGTGTGTTCTGCCTACCGGACAGTGTCCGAGCCTGCCGTCCTGGTGGTTGCCGGAGTTATCCCTGTCAAGCTCTTGGCAGGAGAGAGGAAGGCAATTTATCAGAGACAAGGCGAGATTAAAAGGACACGGCAAGAACAGAAGAGCGCTCCAGAACCTTCATGGACTGCGCGACTTATCAAGCACGTCCAACCATGGGTGGAACGGCGGCCGATTCTTGACAATTCACGGCTATCTCGGTCGTACCTGAACCGGATGGGCAAGACCAGTTCACAGGACTGCATTTATTGCTCGGGCGTTCCCGACGATGCGGAACACACATTCTTCCGCTGCCCCCATTGAGAAGGGCAACACCTGAAGGCCACACAAATTTTTTAATGCATTTACGGTGGACTCGGTCTGCCAAAAGATCTTGGAGGATGAGGGCAACTGGGATTGTTTATCACAGTTCGTCCGGGGCATCCTCCTGGAAAAGAAACATGATCTGGACCGCGAATAGGCAAAGATCCCTTGATCGAGTGGCTGGATAAGGAGTGAGCCCCACGGGCATAAGCCAAATTTAGGCCTAGCCTGACGTAATGTGATGAACACCGCCAGGTTAGAATCCTAAAGAGTAGAGGCGAGGTATTTTAGTGGGTAAACCCGTTTTTAGGGGAGCCCCACACTACAGGCTTGTCACCTGTGTGCGTAATGCATTTTTCTTACCTCTTCTGAAAACTTTGTTTACCAACACGTTTATCTAACCCACCGGGAATCAATCATTTTGATTCCGGAGATAATATTAACTTGTTATGTGAATAGAATGATTAAAAACTTTGCAACTTAATATATTAATATGATGATATTTAATTACAATATACCTTTTTTCCAGGTGTTTGACCGTCTTCAAGGTTGAGACCGGAAATTGATCTTGAATGTTCAGGCAAACCAGAGCACGAAACACCATTGGCAGGTGTTTGACTAACGCCACCGTTCAACATCTCATGTATTCTTTCGCAGCCTCTACCAACAGGTACTTGAGGGGCGGTGGGTCTTTCTTCTACAGGATGGACTTTGGAAGGTTGGTTGCCTCCACCAGATGTTTGACTAACGCCACTCATCAATATCTCAAGTAATCTTCCGCGTCCTCTACCAACAGGTACTTGAAGGGCGGTGGGTCTTTCTTCAATGGGATGGACTTTTGAAGGTTGGCTGCCTCCACCAGGTCTTTGTCTAACGCCACTGTTCAACATCTCATGTATTCTTTCACCCCTCTACCAACAGGTACTTGAAGGGCGGTGGGTCTTTCTGCTACAGGATGGACTTTGGAAGGTTGGCTGCCTCCACCTGGAATGAATGGAACGAGCCCGATTTGGTACGCCATATATCCTCGTCCCCTGCCTATGGGGCGGGAGGGGAGGCTTGATACCTTGATACCTCCTCCGTCTTCATCGTTGACCAGTAATACTGTGTCGATTGCGTCAAATTTTAAAAAACTGAAATAAAAACACTTAAATTTAATAAAACGTATGCAAACTTCTACTTCCGAAGGCAAGTGGCGGCAGGTTTCACAAAATTGTGTCCTTTCCAGCCTCAAAGTATTCCCCAATGGAATAAAAGGGATTTTTCTTAAGCCATGCTTCTACTTTTTTTTAACTCCCTGGGTTGCAGGCTCCTGACAGTGTTGGGCAGGGCGTTGTACATCCTCATAGAAAGGATGGGGAAAAATCATTTTTCTTGCTTAGCCCACAGTATGGTATGTTGATTTTGTCTCTTCCCCTCGTCCTATACGAGTGCTGGTCCGATCTTAGTTCATGCTCACTCATGGTGTTTTTTATGTGAAGTAGGTTGAGGAGGACGTAATTACTGTAAACTGTAATGATGCCCAATCTCTGAAATATTGGTTTACAGTGGTCTCGATAACCAGCAGAGTCAATGATCCGTAACGCCTTCTTCTGCAGCTTTAAGATTCTGTCGCAGCCTGTGGCATGTCCCCATAGTAGTAGGCCATATTTTATATGACTGTGAAATAGGGCAAAGTAAACTACTACCAGGTATTCTCTTGCCCACATCGTCTTAAGTCTGCGCAGCAGGAATATGACCCGAGCTACTTTGGAGCCAACTTTGCTGATATGGTCCTTCCACGTTAACTTAGGGTCCAGAGCAAACCCCAGCTGCTTTACCCCAGATAATTCCTCATTTGCGATGCCAGGGCCGAGGCTACAGATCATGTGATGTGTTTTTTCTTCATAGTTTGTTGTCTGCAAACCACTGTTTAGTCCTGCCAAATATCTCAAGAGCATCTGACTTCGCTGCCTCAGGAGAAGGACCTTTAGTGAAAATGGTGGTGTCGGCAGCGAACATCAGTATGTTACCCAAGAGTCCCAGGTCATTTATCATGGCAAGAAAGAGTTTGGGGCCAACCACAGAGCTTGGGGCACACCATGTTTGACTAACAATGGTTGAGAAACAGCTCCGCTGATGGATAAGACTTGCCTCAGGTTCGACAAATATGAACGGAAAGTAGCCACCTTCAATACCATAAGCCTCCAGTTTCTTCAGCAATACAACATGAGGGACACTGTCAAATGCCTTGCTGAGGTCTGCCAGTATCAATGAGGTCTCTTGCCTCAAACGCCTCCAAAATTTCAACAGTCATTTGGGCAACAGCTGTCACAGTAGACTTTCCACTTCTGAACCCATGCTAGGCAGGGGTGAAGAGACTATTCTTTTCCAGGTGCTCCTCAAGTTGTTGCTTCATTTTCAAAAACCTTACCCAGAGTCGGTATGATAGATATTGGTATGTAATTGCACATCATTTCAGGGTTTCCCTTTTTAAATACCGAGACAGTACGGGAGACCTTTAACACATCAGGAACATAGCCCTCTTCAAAACATACTTAATCACGTGGCCCAAGGGCAGAGCATATATTAAACGTATTGAATTGCGATCAATCAAAACTTAAAAACGCAAGAGGAGCAATTTACAGTAATCTTGCAGCATTTTTAAGGGCAATATAATCCAAGCACTATTACGACGCTGATTTCTGATGGAGTATTGAACCGCTATGTTCCTCTCGCGTTATGATTCTAAAAGGTCGTTCTTTTCTAAATTAGTCCAATTAGCCGAGTATTGATTTAATGTGAACAATAATAATTATGTTAAATGTTTAACTGCTAATTATAACTGCTTTTTATCATTCTGAGTCGTATTATTTCACTTCTGTCATAAAACATCAATGATTTCAATAAACTTATTATGAAATTAATTATTTCCTTTGCTTCCAAACAAAGGCACCACCTACATTCGGAGGCATTTGTAGCCGTTGAATGAGTGTTACCGAGATCTCTATATTGTCGACAAAGGCAGACAGTCAACCAATTCCGAAACTCTCGCAAACTTGATCTTTCAGATACTTCCTACTGCCTTAAAATAAAGTGGCTATCTCAAGGAAATCTTTAACGGTGAATTCGATACATCTAAGCTTTCTTTAAAGAATTTATCATTGTTTAAAAATAAGTGGTTTGAAAATGTGTAGTTAAAACTTTGCCATGTTAGACATGTCATGTAACAGATATAATTTAAATAGTGGGCTAAAACATATGTACTATTAGGTAAAAAAGTGAATGTTTTTTACGTCACCTTTTTTTACGCTGTTCTAATGACGTGACTGCTACAGCCAAGGAGGTTAAACTAGATATAGAGTGCTACAAAGATTGGGAAATTTGTTTCCTGTTGATTGCGCCATTTTACTTACGATTTCCACCGTTTTTTTGGTAACCAGTCCTTTGTTTACACTCTTTCCATCTTTTATTTGCCATTTTACCCACACCTAACCGACGTTTCTGTGGTAAATAATCCCAGGAGCCTGTTTACAAATCCAAGTGTTTTTAAACAAACAACAAATAATTAGATTTTTAAACGTATAATCCGGTGATTTCTTAATATTGATGCGACCAATCAGAATAACTAAAACTGGTAACCAAGGAAATAAGGGTAAAGTGTGTGGGATGGTTTCCAAGGAAACAGCAGGGGGTAAATTGGCGCAATTCAACAGGGGACAAAAAATAACATTCGTTTATCACTCTGGTGTGGTTTAACCTCGTTGGTTACAGCTATATCGAGTCACAGAACCTTTCACGATGGATCCCATATTTTTGCTTATAATTCTAATGCGCTTAATAAATTGACGATATATAAGTGTGAGAAAAACACTTATAGGTCATTATATGGTTCTAATAGTTATAGAAAAACTAACCAGTGTAATTCCTGAAATGAAATGTTGGTCATGTTACTACTATTCACTTGAAAACTATACAAGAAATTCTAATTATCATGCCAACAAGCATAACATATGTACTATTATAAAAATAGCTGTAAATGGTACTAAAGTGAAAGTTTATAGCAGTTCTCTAACCTGAGCAACTACAACCCACTGATTATACATCAGGCACTGATTATACTGGGTATTATCTTCGAGCGTTCAATCACTATGAGCTGATTAGAAGTAATTTTTCTTACTTGTTGGGTTCTTTTAATTTCAAAAGTTTGTTCATAATTTATGCACGATACTAAAATTTGAGAAAAAAAAACCTTTTAAACTCTATTTTCATTATTAACTTGTATTTGTCCTATTATCCACCACGCATAACCCAACATTCTGAAATTGCCATTGCAAAGGATATTCTCGTAAAATTTACGACGATAACTCGAGTTGACCTCAGTAGCTGCTACAATCAGTAGCGAAACGTGACTCGAGTTGCAATCTGAGGTTCGGGAGGATCATTTTTGTAGAAATTACCGTTACGTTTCAAGAACACTGCTTACAGGTTCTATATTTTCTTCAATAAATGTTTTTATTTCTTATATTGGCAGTAAAAATTATTTCCAGTAATATTTTTTTTATATTTTGATTCCGGAGATAATATTAACTTGTTATGTAAATAGAATGATTAAAAACTTTGCAGCTTAATATATTAATATGATGATACTTGATTAAAATATACATTGGTCCCAGGTGTTTGACCGTCTTCAAGGTAGAGACCGGAAATTGATCTTGAATGTTCAGGCAAACCAGAGCACGAAACACCATTGGCAGGTGTTTGACTAACGCCACCGTTCAACATCTCATGTATTCTTTCACAGCCTCTACCAACAGGTACTTGAGGGGCGGTGGGTCTTTCTTCTACAGGATGGACTTTGGAAGGTTGGTTGCCTCCACCAGATGTTTGACTAACGCCACTCATCAATATCTCAAGTAATCTTCCGCGTCCTCTACCAACAGGTACTTGAAGGGCGGTGGGTCTTTCTGCTACAGGATGGACTTTGGAAGGTTGGCTTCCTCCACCTGGAATGAATGGAACGAGCCCGATTTGGTACGCCATATATCCTCGTCCCCTGCCTATGGGGCGGGAGGGGAGGCTTGATACCTTGATACCTCCTCCGTCTTCATCGTTGACCAGTAATACTGTGTCGATTGCGTCAAATTTAAAAAAAAAACTGAAATAAAAACACTTAAATTTAATAAAACGTATGCAAACTTCTACTTCCGAAGGCAAGTGGCGGCAGGTTTCACAAAATTGTGTCCTTTCCAGCCTCAAAGTATTCCCCAATGGAATAAAAGGGATTTTTTTAAGCCATGCTTCTACTTTTTTTTAACTCCCTGGGTTGCAGGCTCCTGACAGTGTTGGGCAGGGCGTTGTACATCCTCATAGAAAGGATGGGGAAAAATCATTTTTCTTGCTTAGCCCACAGTATGGTATGTTGATTTTGTCTCTTCCCCTCGTCCTATACGAGTGCTGGTCCGATCTTAGTTCATGCTCACTCATGGTGTTTTTTATGTGAAGTAGGTTGAGGAGGACGTAATTACTGTAAACTGTAATGATGCCCAATCTCTGAAATATTGGTTTACAGTGGTCTCGATAACCAGCAGAGTCAATGATCCGTAACGCCTTCTTCTGCAGCTTTAAGATTCTGTCGCAGCCTGTGGCATGTCCCCATAGTAGTAGGCCATATTTTATATGACTGTGAAATAGGGCAAAGTAAACTACTACCAGGTATTCTCTTGCCCACATCGTCTTAAGTCTGCGCAGCAGGAATATGACCCGAGCTACTTTGGAGCCAACTTTGCTGATATGGTCCTTCCACGTTAACTTAGGGTCCAGAGCAAACCCCAGCTGCTTTACCCCAGATAATTCCTCATTTGCGATGCCAGGGCCGAGGCTACAGATCATGTGATGTGTTTTTTCTTCATAGTTTGTTGTCTGCAAACCACTGTTTAGTCCTGCCAAATATCTCAAGAGCATCTGACTTCGCTGCCTCAGGAGAAGGACCTTTAGTGAAAATGGTGGTGTCGGCAGCGAACATCAGTATGTTACCCAAGAGTCCCAGGTCATTTATCATGGCAAGAAAGAGTTTGGGGCCAACCACAGAGCTTGGGGCACACCATGTTTGACTAACAATGGTTGAGAAACAGCTCCGCTGATGGATAAGACTTGCCTCAGGTTCGACAAATATGAACGGAAAGTAGCCACCTTCAATACCATAAGCCTCCAGTTTCTTCAGCAATACAACATGAGGGACACTGTCAAATGCCTTGCTGAGGTCTGCCAGTATCAATGAGGTGGAGTCTCTTGCCTCAAACGCCTCCAAAATTTCAACAGTCATTTGGGCAACAGCTGTCACAGTAGACTTTCCACTTCTGAACCCATGCTAGGCAGGGGTGAAGAGACTATTCTTTTCCAGGTGCTCCTCAAGTTGTTGCTTCATTTTCAAAAACCTTACCCAGAGTCGGTATGATAGATATTGGTATGTAATTGCACATCATTTCAGGGTTTCCCTTTTTAAATACAGAGACAGTACGGGAGACCTTTAACACATCAGGAACATAGCCCTCTTCAAAACATACGTTAATCACGTGAGACAAGGGCAGAGCATATATTAAACGTATTGAATTGCGATCAATCAAAACTTAAAAACGCAAGAGGAGCAATTTACAGTAATCTTGCAGCATTTTTAAGGGCAATATAATCCAAGCACTATTACGACGCTGATTTCTGATGGAGTATTGAACCGCTATGTTCCTCTCGCGTTATGATTCTAAAAGGTCGTTCTTTTCTAAATTAGTCCAATTAGCCGAGTATTGATTTAATGTGAACAATAATAATTATGTTAACTGTTTAACTGCTAATTATAACTGCTTTTTATCATTCTGAGTCGTATTATTTCACTTCTGTCATAAAACATCAATGATTTCAATAAACTTATTATGAAATTAATTATTTCCTTTGCTTCCAAACAAAGGCACCACCTACATTCGGAGGCATTTGTAGCCGTTGAATGAGTGTTACCGAGATCTCTATATCGTCGACAAAGGCAGACAGTCAACCAATTCCGAAACTCTCGCAAACTTGATCTTTCAGATACTTCCTACTGCCTTAAAATAAAGTGGCCATCTCAAGGAAATCTTTAACGGTGAATTCGATACATCTAAGCTTTCTTTAAAGAATTTATCATTGTTTAAAAATAAGTGGTTTGAAAATGTGTAGTTAAAACTTTGCCATGTTAGACATGTCATGTAACAGATATAATTTAAATAGTGGGCTAAAACATATGTACTATTAGGTAAAAAAGTGAATGTTTTTTACGTCACCTTTTTTTACGCTGTTCTAATGACGTGACTGCTACAGCCAAGGAGGTTAAACTAGATATAGAGTGCTACAAAGATTGGGAAATTTGTTTCCTGTTGATTGCGCCATTTTACTCACGATTTCCACCGTTTTGTTGGTAACCAGTCCTTTGTTTACACTCTTTCCATCTTTTATTTGCCATTTTACCCACACCTAACCGACGTTTCTGTGGTAACTAATCCCAGGAGCCTGTTTACAGACCATCAAATCCAAGTGTTTTTAAACAAACAACAAATAATTAGATTTTTAAACGTATAATCCGGTGATTTCTTAATATTGATGCGACCAATCAGAATAACTAAAACTGGTAACCAAGGAAATAAGGGTAAAGTGTGTGGGATGGTTTCCAAGGAAACAGCAGGGGGTAAATTGGCGCAATTCAACAGGGGACAAAAAATAACATTCGTTTATCACTCTGGTGTGGTTTAACCTCGTTGGTTACAGCTATATCGAGTCACAGAACCTTTCACGATGGATCCCATATTTTTGCTTATAATTCTAATGCGCTTAATAAATTGACGATATATAAGTGTGAGAAAAACACTTATAGGTCATTATATGGTTCTAATAGTTATAGAAAAACTAACCAGTGTAATTCCTGAAATGAAATGTTGGTCATGTTACTACTATTCACTTGAAAACTATACAAGAAATTCTAATTATCATGCCAACAAGCATAACATATGTACTATTATAAAAATAGCTGTAAATGGTACTAAAGTGAAAGTTTATAGCAGTTCTCTAACCTGAGCAACTACAACCCACTGATTATACATCAGGCACTGATTATACTGGGTATTATCTTCGAGCGTTCAATCACTATGAGCTGATTAGAAGTAATTTTTCTTACTTGTTGGGTTCTTTTAATTTCAAAAGTTTGTTCATAATTTATGCACGATACTAAAATTTGAGAAAAAAAACCTTTTTAACTCTATTTTCATTATTAACTTGTATTTGTCCCATTATCCACCACGCATAACCCAACATTCTGAAACTGCCATTGCAAAGGATATTCTCGTAAAATTTACGACGATAACTCGAGTTGACCTCAGTAGCTGCTACAATCAGTAGCGAAACGTGACTCGAGTTGCAATCTGAGGTTCGGGAGGATCGTTTTTGTAGAAATTACCGTTACGTTTCAAGAACACTGCTTACAGGTTCTATATTTTCTTCAATAAATGTTTTTATTTCTTATATTGGCAGTAAAAATTATTTCCAGTAATATTTTTTTTATATTTTGATTCCGGAGATAATATTAACTTGTTATGTAAATAGAATGATTAAAAACTTTGCAGCTTAATATATTAATATGATGATACTTGATTAAAATATACATTGGTTCCAGGTGTTTGACCGTCTTCAAGGTTGAGACCGGAAATTGATCTTGAATGTTCAGGCAAACCAGAGCACGAAACACCATTGGCAGGTGTTTGACTAACGCCACCGTTCAACATCTCATGTATTCTTTCGCTAATTATTTCCTTTGCTTCCAAACAAAGGCACCACCTACATTCGGAGGCATTTGTAGCCGTTGAATGAGTGTTACCGAGATCTCTATATCGTCGACAAAGGCAGACAGTCAACCAATTCCGAAACTCTCGCAAACTTGATCTTTCAGATACTTCCTACTGCCTTAAAATAAAGTGGCCATCTCAAGGAAATCTTTAACGGTGAATTCGATACATCTAAGCTTTCTTTAAAGAATTTATCATTGTTTAAAAATAAGTGGTTTGAAAATGTGTAGTTAAAACTTTGCCATGTTAGACATGTCATGTAACAGATATAATTTAAATAGTGGGCTAAAACATATGTACTATTAGGTAAAAAAGTGAATGTTTTTTACGTCACCTTTTTTTACGCTGTTCTAATGACGTGACTGCTACAGCCAAGGAGGTTAAACTAGATATAGAGTGCTACAAAGATTGGGAAATTTGTTTCCTGTTGATTGCGCCATTTTACTCACGATTTCCACCGTTTTGTTGGTAACCAGTCCTTTGTTTACACTCTTTCCATCTTTTATTTGCCATTTTACCCACACCTAACCGACGTTTCTGTGGTAACTAATCCCAGGAGCCTGTTTACAGACCATCAAATCCAAGTGTTTTTAAACAAACAACAAATAATTAGATTTTTAAACGTATAATCCGGTGATTTCTTAATATTGATGCGACCAATCAGAATAACTAAAACTGGTAACCAAGGAAATAACGGTAAAGTGTGTGGGATGGTTTCCAAGGAAACAGCAGGAATTAAGGGTAAATTGGCGCAATTCAACAGGGGACAAAAAATAACATTCGTTTATCACTCTGGTGTGGTTTAACCTCGTTGGTTACAGCTATATCGAGTCACAGAACCTTTCACGATGGATCACATATTTTTGCTTATAATTCTAATGCGCTTAATAAATTGACGATATATAAGTGTGAGAAAACACTTATAGGTCATTATATGGTTCTAAAAGTTATAGAAAAACTAACCAGTGTAATTCCTGAAATGAAATGTTGGTCATGTTACTACTATTCACTTGAAAACTATACAAGAAATTCTAATTATCATGCCAACAAGCATAACATATGTACTATTATAAAAATAGCTGTAAATGGTACTAAAGTGAAAGTTTATAGCAGTTCTCTAACCTGAGCAACTACAACCCACTGATTATACATCAGGCACTGATTATACTGGGTATTATCTTCGAGCGTTCAATCACTATGAGCTGATTAGAAGTAATTTTTCTTACTTGTTGGGTTCTTTTAATTTCAAAAGTTTGTTCATAATTTATGCACGATACTAAAATTTGAGAAAAAAAACCTTTTTAACTCTATTTTCATTATTAACTTGTATTTGTCCCATTATCCACCACGCATAACCCAACATTCTGAAACTGCCATTGCAAAGGATATTCTCGTAAAATTTACGACGATAACTCGAGTTGACCTCAGTAGCTGCTACAATCAGTAGCGAAACGTGACTCGAGTTGCAATCTGAGGTTCGGGAGGATCATTTTTGTAGAAATTACCGTTACGTTTCAAGAACACTGCTTACAGGTTCTATATTTTCTTCAATAAATGTTTTTATTTCTTATATTGGCAGTAAAAATTATTTCCAGTAATATTTTTTTATATTTTGATTCCGGAGATAATATTAACTTGTTATGTAAATAGAATGATTAAAAACTTTGCAGCTTAATATATTAATATGATGATACTTGATTAAAATATACATTGGTTCCAGGTGTTTGACCGTCTTCAAGGCTGAGACCGGAAATTGATCTTGAATGTTCAGGCAAACCAGAGCACGAAACACCATTGGCAGGTGTTTGACTAACGCCACCGTTCAACATCTCATGTATTCTTTCGCTAATTATTTCCTTTGCTTCCAAACAAAGGCACCACCTACATTCGGAGGCATTTGTAGCCGTTGAATGAGTGTTACCGAGATCTCTATATCGTCGACAAAGGCAGACAGTCAACCAATTCCGAAACTCTCGCAAACTTGATCTTTCAGATACTTCCTACTGCCTTAAAATAAAGTGGCCATCTCAAGGAAATCTTTAACGGTGAATTCGATACATCTAAGCTTTCTTTAAAGAATTTATCATTGTTTAAAAATAAGTGGTTTGAAAATGTGTAGTTAAAACTTTGCCATGTTAGACATGTCATGTAACAGATATAATTTAAATAGTGGGCTAAACATATGTACTATTAGGTAAAAAAGTGAATGTTTTTACGTCACCTTTTTTTACGCTGTTCTAATGACGTGACTGCTACAGCCAATTAGGTTAAACTAGATATAGAGTGCTACAAAGATTGGGAAATTTGTTTCCTGTTGATTGCGCCATTTTACTCACGATTTCCACCGTTTTGTTGGTAACCAGTCCTTTGTTTACACTCTTTCCATCTTTTATTTGCCATTTTACCCACACCTAACCGACGTTTCTGTGGTAACTAATCCCAGGAGCCTGTTTACAGACCATCAAATCCAAGTGTTTTTAAACAAACAACAAATAATTAGATTTTTAAACGTATAATCCGGTGATTTCTTAATATTGATGCGACCAATCAGAATAACTAAAACTGGTAACCAAGGAAATAAGGGTAAAGTGTGTGGGATGGTTTCCAAGGAAACAGCAGGGGGTAAATTGGCGCAATTCAACAGGGGACAAAAAATAACATTCGTTTATCACTCTGGTGTGGTTTAACGATAAGTATGTTCCCCAAGAGTCCCAGGTCTTTATCACGGCAAGAAAGAGTTTGGGGCCAACCACAGAGCTTGGGGCACACCATGTTTGACTAACAATGGTTGAGAAACAGCTCCGCTGATGGATAAGACTTGCCTCAGGTTCGACAAATATGAACGGAAAGTAGCCACCTTCAATGCCATAAGCCTCCAGTTTCTTCAGCAATACAACATGAGGGACACTGTCAAATGCCTTGCTGAGGTCTGCCAGTATCAATGAGGTGGAGTCTCTTGCCTCAAACGCCTCCAAAATTTCAACAGTCATTTGGGCAACAGCTGTCACAGTAGACTTTCCACTTCTGAACCCATGCTAGGCAGGGGTGAAGAGACTATTCTTTTCCAGGTGCTTCTCAAGTTGTTGCTTCATTTTCAAAAACCTTACCCAGAACCCGGTATGATAGATATTGGTATGTAATTGCACATCATTTCAGTGTTTCCCTTTTTAAATACAGAGACAGTACGGGAGACCTTTAACACATCAGGAACATAGCCCTCTTCAAAACATAAGTTAATCACGTGAGACAAGGGCAGAGCATATATTAAACGTATTGAATTGCGATCAATCAAAACTTAAAAACGCAAGAGGAGCAATTTACAGTAATCTTGCAGCATTTTTAAGGGCAATATAATCCAAGCACTATTACGACGCTGATTTCTGATGGAGTATTGAACCGCTATGTTCCTCTCGCGTTATGATTCTAAAAGGTCGTTCTTTTCTAAATTAGTCCAATTAGCCGAGTATTGATTTAATGTGAACAATAATAATTATGTTAACTGTTTAACTGCTAATTATAACTGCTTTTTATCATTCTGAGTCGTATTATTTCACTTCTGTCATAAAACATCAATGATTTCAATAAACTTATTATGAAATTAATTATTTCCTTTGCTTCCAAACAAAGTCACCACCTACATATCAGTATTAAATGTATTGTTATCTAATACTCTTCAACAACAATCTTGCTTCCGCTTTGGCCACTCCGTATTCATTTTGATCATTCGGAGGCATTTGTAGCCGTTGAATGAGTGTTTACCGAGATCGTTATATCGTGGACAAAGGCAGACAGTCAACCAATTCCGAAACTCTCGCAAACTTGATCTTTCAAATACTTCCTACTGCCTTCAAATAAAGTGGCCATCTCAAAGAAATCTTTAACGCTGAATTCGATACATCTAGGCTTTCTTTAAAGAATGTATCATTGTTTAAAAATAAGTGGTTTGAAAATGTGTAGTTAAAGCTTTACCCCAGATAATTCCTCATTTGCGATGCCAGGGCCGAGGCTACAGATCATGTGATGTGTTTTTTCTTCATAGTTTGTTGTCTGCAAACCACTGTTTAGTCCTGCCAAATATCTCAAGAGCATCTGACTTCGCCGCCTCAGGAGAAGGACCTTTAGTGAAAATGGTGGTGTCGGCAGCGAACATCAGTATGTTACCCAAGAGTCCCAGGTCATTTATCATGGCAAGAAAGAGTTTGGGGCCAACCACAGAGCTTGGGGCACACCATGTTTGACTAACAATGGTTGAGAAACAGCTCCGCTGATGGATAAGACTTGCCTCAGGTTCGACAAATATGAACGGAAAGTAGCCACCTTCAATACCATAAGCCTCCAGTTTCTTCAGCAATACAACATGAGGGACACTGTCAAATGCCTTGCTGAGGTCTGCCAGTATCAATGAGGTGGAGTCTCTTGCCTCAAACGCCTCCAAAATTTCAACAGTCATTTGGGCAACAGCTGTCACAGTAGACTTTCCACTTCTGAACCCATGCTAGGCAGGGGTGAAGAGACTATTCTTTTCCAGGTGCTTCTCAAGTTGTTGCTTCATTTTCAAAAACCTTACCCAGAACCCGGTATGATAGATATTGGTATGTAATTGCACATCATTTCAGTGTTTCCCTTTTTAAATACAGAGACAGTACGGGAGACCTTTAACACATCAGGAACATAGCCCTCTTCAAAACATAAGTTAATCACGTGAGACAAGGGCAGAGCATATATTAAACGTATTGAATTGCGATCAATCAAAACTTAAAAACGCAAGAGGAGCAATTTACAGTAATCTTGCAGCATTTTTAAGGGCAATATAATCCAAGCACTATTACGACGCTGATTTCTGATGGAGTATTGAACCGCTATGTTCCTCTCGCGTTATGATTCTAAAAGGTCGTTCTTTTCTAAATTAGTCCAATTAGCCGAGTATTGATTTAATGTGAACAATAATAATTATGTTAACTGTTTAACTGCTAATTATAACTGCTTTTTATCATTCTGAGTCGTATTATTTCACTTCTGTCATAAAACATCAATGATTTCAATAAACTTATTATGAAATTAATTATTTCCTTTGCTTCTAAACAAAGGCACCACCTACATTCGGAGGCATTTGTAGCCGTTGAATGAGTGTTACCGAGATCTCTATATCGTCGACAAAGGCAGACAGTCAACCAATTCCGAAACTCTCGCAAACTTGATCTTTCAAATACTTCCTACTGCCTTCAAATAAAGTGGCCATCTCAAAGAAATCTTTAACGCTGAATTCGATACATATAGGCTTTCTTTAAAGAATGTATCATTGTTTAAAAATAAGTGGTTTGAAAATGTGTAGTTAAAACTTTGCCATGTTAGACATGTCATGTAACATATATAATTTAAATAGTGGGCTAAAACATATGTACTATTAGGTAAAAAAGTGAATGTTTTTACGTCACCTTTTTTACGCTGTTGTAATGACGTGACTGCTACAGCCAAGGAGGTTAAACTAGATATAGAGTGCTACAAAGATTGGGAAATTTGTTTCCTGTTGATTGCGCCATTTTACTCACGATTTCCACCGTTTTGTTGGTAACCAGTCCTTTGTTTACACTCTTTCCATCTTTTATTTGCCATTTTACCCACACCTAACCGACGTTTCTGTGGTAACTAATCCCAGGAGCCTGTTTACAGACCATCAAATCCAAGTGTTTTTAAACAAACAACAAATAATTAGATTTTTAAACGTATAATCCGGTGATTTCTTAATCTTGATGCGACCAATCAGAATAACTAAAACTGGTAACCAAGGAAATAACGGTAAAGTGTGTGGGATGGTTTCCAAGGAAACAGCAGGAATTAAGGGTAAATTGGCGCAATTCAACAGGGGACAAAAAATAACATTCGTTTATCACTCTGGTGTGGTTTAACCTCGTTGGTTACAGCTATATCGAGTCACAGAACCTTTCACGATGGATCACATATTTTTGCTTATAATTCTAATGCGCTTAATAAATTGACGATATATAAGTGTGAGAAAAACACTTATAGGTCATTATATGGTTCTAATAGTTATAGAAAAACTAACCAGTGTAATTCCTGAAATGAAATGTTGGTCATGTTACTACTATTCACTTGAAAACTATACAAGAAATTCTAATTATCATGCCAACAAGCATAACATATGTACTATCATAAAATAGTTGTAAATGGTACTAAAGTGAAAGTTTATAGCAGTTCTCTAACCTGAGCAACTACAACCCACTGATTATACATCAGGCACTGATTATACTGGGTATTATCTTCGAGCGTTCAATCACTATGAGCTGATTAGAAGTAATTTTTCTTACTTGTTGGGTTCTTTTAATTTCAAAAGTTTGTTCATAATTTATGCACGATACTAAAATTTGAGAAAAAAAACCATTTTAAACTCTATTTTCATTATTAACTTGTATTTGTCCCATTATCCACCACGCATAACCCAACATTCTGAAACTGCCATTGCAAAGGATATTCTCGTAAAATTTACGACGATAACTCGAGTTGACCTCAGTAGCTGCTACAATCAGTAGCGAAACGTGACTTGAGTTGCAATCTGAGGTTCGGGAGGATCATTTTTGTAGAAATTACCGTTACGTTTCAAGAACACTGCTTACAGGTTCTATATTTTCTTCAATAAATGTTTTTATTCCTTATATTGGCAGTAAAAATTATTTCCAGTAATATTTTTTATATTTTGATTCCGGAGATAATATTAACTTGTTATGTAAATAGAATGATTAAAAACTTTGCAACTTAATATATTAATATGATGATATTTAATTAAAATATACATTGGTTCCAGGTATTTGACCGTCTTCAAGGTTGAGACCGGAAATTGATCTTGAATGTTCAGGCAAACCAGAGCACGAACCACCATTGGCAGGTGTTTGACTAACGCCACCGTTCAACATCTCATGTATTCTTTCGCAGCCTCCACCAACAGGGACTTGAGGGGCGGTGGGTCTTTCTTCTACAGGATGGACTTTGGAAGGTTGGTTGCCTCCACGAGATGTTTGACTATACTTACTTACTTACTTTGATACTTGATGTCTTAATCGTTGACCGACAAAGTCGGATAGATTGCGTCAGGTTTTTTATTTACATTGCACATAAACATATATTTACAGAAACAAACTAACTAACTAGATTTTTTGTGGCGGACGTGAATTTTTTAATGTTGCTGTCAACCAAAAAGCGGCATCTCACTTAGTTCACTCAGTTCGTAAAGTGGCCTCTCTAGGAGACGCTTGCGCAGCACAGTCTTAAATTTTGTCGAGTCCAACTCACGCACACTATCCGGCAGGGTGTTAAAGATTTTTATAGCCGATCGAGGATAGCTCTTTAGTGTGTGGCTGAGTCGACACCTCGGCATATCCAGGTCGCGTCCTCTGCGGGTCTCGTAGTTATGCTGCTCGTTTCTTCTCCCAAAATCACTCAAGTTGTCTTTGAGCAGAGTGAGGATGTTAAGAACATACTGACTATAAATAGTCAGTATGCCAAGCTCCTGGAAGATAGGCCGGCAATGTGCGTTATGCTCTGCAGATGAAATTAAACGAACAGCCTTTTTTTGGAGGAGCAACACATCGTGAGCCGCAGGTGCGTGTCCCCATAGCACGAGGCCATACATGATATGACTGTGGAAAAGTGAATGGTACACACTTAGCATAAAGGGTTGTGATTATTAGTTTTAGTTTTCTTAAAAGGTAGAGTACTCTGGAAAGCTTGGTACATACCTTGTCGATGTGGTTATTCCAGTTCATCTTTTGATCTATCCAAAACCCGAGCAGCTTTACGGCCTCGTCGACAACCACGCCAGGTTTGAGGGTACATACCATGGACTGCGTCTTTTCTTCGTTAGTTTTGAGACGGTTGGCGTTGAACCATTCCTTGGCTGATTCAACGCCACTCATCAATATCTCAAGTAATCTTCCGCGTCCTCTACCAACAGGTACTTGAAGGGCGGTGGGTCTTTCTTCAATGGGATGGACTTTTGAAGGTTGGCTGCCTCCACCAGGTCTTTGTCTAACGCCACTGTTCAACATCTCATGTATTCTTTCGCCCCTCTACCAACAGGTACTTGAAGGGCGGTGGGTCTTTCTTCAATGGGATGGACTTTTGAAGGTTGGCTGCCTCCACCAGGTCTTTGTCTAACGCCACTGTTCAACATCTCATGTATTCTTTCGCCCCTCTACCAACAGGTACTTGAAGGGCGGTGGGTCTTTCTTCTACAGGATGGACTTTGGAAGGTTGGTTGCCTCCACCAGATGTTTGACTAACGCCACTCATCAATATCTCAAGTAATCTTACGCGTCCTCTACCAACAGGTACTTGAAAGGCGGTAGGTCTTTCTTCAATGGAATAGACTTTTGAAGGTTGGCTGCCTCCACCAGGTCTTTGTCAAACGCCACTGTTCAACATCTCATGTATTCTTTCGCCCCTCTACCAACAGGTACTTGAAGGGCAGTGGGTCTTTCTCCTACAGGATGGACTTTGGAAGGTTGGCTGCCTCCACCTGGAATGAATGGAACGAGCCCCATTTGGTACGCCATATATCCTCGTCCCCTGCCTATGGGGCGGGAGGGGAGGCTTGATACCTCCGTCTTCATCGTTGACCAGTAATACTGTGTCGATTGCGTCAAATTAAAAAAAAATAATTAAATAAAAACACTTAAATTTAATAAAACGTAAGCAAACTTCTACTTCCGAAGGCAAGTGGCGGCAGGTTTCACAAAATTGTGTCCTTTCCAGCCTCAAAGTATTCCCCAATGGAATAAAAGGGATTTTTCTTAAGCCATGCTTCTACTTTTCTTTTGAACTCCCTGGGTTGCAGGCTCCTGACAGTGTTGGGCAGGGCGTTGTACATCCTCATAGAAAGAATGGGGAAAAAAATCTTTTTTCTTGCTTAGCCCACAGTATGGTATGTTGATTTTGTCTCTTCCCCTCGTCCCATACGAGTGCTGGTCCGATCTTAGTTCATGCTCACTCATGGTGTTTTTATGTGAAGTAGGTTGAGGAGGACGTAATTACTGTAAACTGTAATGATGCCCAATCTCTGAAATATTGGTTTACAGTGGTCTCGATAACCAGCAGAGTCAATGATCCGTAATGCCTTCTTCTGCAGCTTTAAGATTCTGTCGCAGCCTGTGGCATGTCCCCATAGTAGTAGGCCATATTTTATATGACTGTGAAATAGGGCAAAGTAAACTACTACCAGGTATTCTCTTGCCCACATCGTCTTAAGTCTGCGCAGCAGGAATATGACCCGAGCTACTTTGGAGCCAACTTTGCTGATATGGTCCTTCCACGTTAACTTAGGGTCCAGAGCAAACCCCAGCTGCTTTACCCCAGATAATTCCTCATTTGCGATGCCAGGGCCGAGGCTACAGATCATGTGATGTGTTTTTTCTTCATAGTTTGTTGTCTGCAAACCACTGTTTAGTCCTGCCAAATATCTCAAGAGCATCTGACTTCGCTGCCTCAGGAGAAGGACCTTTAGTGAAAATGGTGGTGTCGGCAGCGAACATCAGTATGTTACCCAAGAGTCCCAGGTCATTTATCATGGCAAGAAAGAGTTTGGGGCCAACCACAGAGCTTGGGGCACACCATGTTTGACTAACAATGGTTGAGAAACAGCTCCGCTGATGGATAAGACTTGCCTCAGGTTCGACAAATATGAACGGAAAGTAGCCACCTTCAATACCATAAGCCTCCAGTTTCTTCAGCAATACAACATGAGGGACACTGTCAAATGCCTTGCTGAGGTCTGCCAGTATCAATGAGGTGGAGTCTCTTGCCTCAAACGCCTCCAAAATTTCAACAGTCATTTGGGCAACAGCTGTCACAGTAGACTTTCCACTTCTGAACCCATGCTAGGCAGGGGTGAAGAGACTATTCTTTTCCAGGTGCTTCTCAAGTTGTTGCTTCATTTTCAAAAACCTTACCCAGAACCCGGTATGATAGATATTGGTATGTAATTGCACATCATTTCAGTGTTTCCCTTTTTAAATACAGAGACAGTACGGGAGACCTTTAACACATCAGGAACATAGCCCTCTTCAAAACATAAGTTAATCACGTGAGACAAGGGCAGAGCATATATTAAACGTATTGAATTGCGATCAATCAAAACTTAAAAACGCAAGAGGAGCAATTTACAGTAATCTTGCAGCATTTTTAAGGGCAATATAATCCAAGCACTATTACGACGCTGATTTCTGATGGAGTATTGAACCGCTATGTTCCTCTCGCGTTATGATTCTAAAAGGTCGTTCTTTTCTAAATTAGTCCAATTAGCCGAGTATTGATTTAATGTGAACAATAATAATTATGTTAACTGTTTAACTGCTAATTATAACTGCTTTTTATCATTCTGAGTCGTATTATTTCACTTCTGTCATAAAACATCAATGATTTCAATAAACTTATTATGAAATTAATTATTTCCTTTGCTTCCAAACAAAGTCACCACCTACATATCAGTATTAAATGTATTGTTATCTAATACTCTTCAACAACAATCTTGCTTCCGCTTTGGCCACTCCGTATTCATTTTGATCATTCGGAAGCATTTGTAGCCGTTGAATGAGTGTTTACCGAGATCGTTATATCGTGGACAAAGGCAGACAGTCAACCAATTCCGAAACTCTCGCAAACTTGATCTTTCAAATACTTCCTACTGCCTTCAAATAAAGTGGCCATCTCAAAGAAATCTTTAACGCTGAATTCGATACATCTAGGCTTTCTTTAAAGAATGTATCATTGTTTAAAAATAAGTGGTTTGAAAATGTGTAGTTAAAACTTTGCCATGTTAGACATGTCATGTAACATTTATAATTTAAATAGTGGGCTAAAACATATGTACTATTAGGTTAAAAAGTGAATGTTTTTACGTCACCTTTTTTACGCTGTTGTAATGACGTGACTGCTACAGCCAAGGAGGTTAAACTAGATATAGAGTGCTACAAAGATTGGGAAATTTGTTTCCTGTTGATTGCGCCATTTTACTCACGATTTCCACCGTTTTGTTGGTAACCAGTCCTTTGTTTACACTCTTTCCATCTTTTATTTGCCATTTTACCCACACCTAACCGACGTTTCTGTGGTAACTAATCCCAGGAGCCTGTTTACAGACCATCAAATCCAAGTGTTTTTAAACAAACAAGAAATAATTAGATTTTTAAACGTATAATCCGGTGATTTCTTAATCTTGATGCGACCAATCAGAATAACTAAAACTGGTAACCAAGGAAATAACGGTAAAGTGTGTAGGATGGTTTCCAAGGAAACAGCAGGAATTAAGGGTAAATTAGCGCAATTCAACAGGGGACAAAAAATAACATTCGTTTATCACTCTGGTGTGGTTTAACCTCGTTGGTTACAGCTATATCGAGTCACAGAACCTTTCACGATGGATCACATATTTTTGCTTATAATTCTAATGCGCTTAATAAATTGACGATATATAAGTGTGAGAAAAATACTTATAGGTCATTATATGGTTCTAATAGTTATAGAAAAACTAACCAGTGTAATTCCTGAAATGAAATGTTGGTCATGTTACTACTATTCACTTGAAAACTATACAAGAAATTCTAATTATCATGCCAACAAGCATAACATATGTACTATCATAAAAATAGTTGTAAATGGTACTAAAGTGAAAGTTTATAGCAGTTCTCTAACCTGAGCAACTACAACCCACTGATTATACATCAGGCACTGATTATACTGGGTATTATCTTCGAGCGTTCAATCACTATGAGCTGATTAGAAGTAATTTTTCTTACTTGTTGGGTTCTTTTAATTTCAAAAGTTTGTTCATAATTTATGCACCATACTAAAATTTGAGAAAAAAAACTCTTTTAAACTCTATTTTCATTATTAACTTGTATTTGTCCCATTATCCACCACGCATAACCCAACATTCTGAAACTGCCATTGCAAAGGATATTCTCGTAAAATTTACGACGATAACTCGAGTTGACCTCAGTAGCTGCTACAATCAGTAGCGAAACGTGACTCGAGTTGCAATCTGAGGTTCGGGAGGATCATTTTTGTAGAAATTACCGTTACGTTTCAAGAACACTGCTTACAGGTTCTATATTTTCTTCAATAAATGTTTTTATTCCTCATATTGGCAGTAAAAATTATTTCCAGTAATATTTTTTTTACATTTTGATTCCGGAGATAATATTAACTTGTTATGTAAATAGAATGATTAAAAACTTTGCAACTTAATATATTAATATGATGATATTTAATTAAAATATACATTGGTTCCAGGTGTTAGACCGTCTTCAAGGTTGAGACCGGAAATTGATCTTGAATGTTCAGGCAAACCAGAGCACGAAACACCATTGGTAGGTGTTTGACTAACGCCACCGTTCAACATCTCATGTATTCTTTCGCAGCCTCTACCAACAGGTACTTGAGGGGCGGTGGGTCTTTCTTCTACAGGATGGACTTTGAAAGGTTGGTTGCCTCCACCAGATGTTTGACTATCGCCACTCATCAATATCTCAAGTAATCTTCCGCGTCCTCTACCAACAGGTACTTGAAGGGCGGTGGGTCTTTCTTCAATGGGATGGACTTTTGAAGGTTGGCTGCCTCCACCAGGTCTTTGTCTAACGCCACTGTTCAACATCTCATGTATTCTTTCGCCCCTCTACCAACAGGTACTTGAAGGGCGGTGGGTCTTTCTTCAATGGGATGGACTTTTGAAGGTTGGCTGCCTCCACCAGGTCTTTGTCTAACGCCACTGTTCAACATCTCATGTATTCTTTCGCCCCTCTACCAACAGGTACTTGAAGGGCGGTGGGTCTTTCTTCTACAGGATGGACTTTGGAAGGTTGGTTGCCTCCACCAGATGTTTGACTAACGCCACTCATCAATATCTCAAGTAATCTACCGCGTCCTCTACCAACAGGTACTTGAAAGGCGGTAGGTCTTTCTTCAATGGAATAGACTTTTGAAGGTTGGCTGCCTCCACCAGGTCTTTGTCTACCGCCACTGTTCAACATCTCATGTATTCTTTCGCCCCTCTACCAACAGGTACTTGAAGGGCGGTGGGTCTTTCTCCTACAGGATGGACTTTGGAAGGTTGGCTGCCTCCACCTGGAATGAATGGAACGAGCCCCATTTGGTACGCCATATATCCTCGTCCCCTGCCTATGGGGCGGGAGGGGAGGCTTGATACCTCCGTCTTCATCGTTGACCAGTAATACTGTGTCGATTGCGTCAAATTAAAAAAAAAAATTAAATAAAAACACTTAAATTTAATAAAACGTAAGCAAACTTCTACTTCCGAAGGCAAGTGGCGGCAGGTTTCACAAAATTGTGTCCTTTCCAGCCTCAAAGTATTCCCCAATGGAATAAAAGGGATTTTTCTTAAGCCATGCTTCTACTTTTCTTTTGAACTCCCTGGGTTGCAGGCTCCTGACAGTGTTGGGCAGGGCGTTGTACATCCTCATAGAAAGAATGGGGAAAAAATCTTTTTTCTTGCTTAGCCCACAGTATGGTATGTTGATTTTGTCTCTTCCCCTCGTCCCATACGAGTGCTGGTCCGATCTTAGTTCATGCTCACTCATGGTGTTTTTATGTGAAGTAGGTTGAGGAGGACGTAATTACTGTAAACTGTAATGATGCCCAATCTCTGAAATATTGGTTTACAGTGGTCTCGATAACCAGCAGAGTCAATGATCCGTAACGCCTTCTTCTGCAGCTTTAAGATTCTGTCGCAGCCTGTGGCATGTCCCCATAGTAGTAGGCCATATTTTATATGACTGTGAAATAGGGCAAAGTAAACTACTACCAGGTATTCTCTTGCCCACATCGTCTTAAGTCTGCGCAGCAGGAATATGACCCGAGCTACTTTGGAGCCAACTTTGCTGATATGGTCCTTCCACGTTAACTTAGGGTCCAGAGCAAACCCCAGCTGCTTTACCCCAGATAATTCCTCATTTGCGATGCCAGGGCCGAGGCTACAGATCATGTGATGTGTTTTTTCTTCATAGTTTGTTGTCTGCAAACCACTGTTTAGTCCTGCCAAATATCTCAAGAGCATCTGACTTCGCTGCCTCAGGAGAAGGACCTTTAGTGAAAATGGTGGTGTCGGCAGCGAACATCAGTATGTTACCCAAGAGTCCCAGGTCATTTATCATGGCAAGAAAGAGTTTGGGGCCAACCACAGAGCTTGGGGCACACCATGTTTGACTAACAATGGTTGAGAAACAGCTCCGCTGATGGATAAGACTTGCCTCAGGTTCGACAAATATGAACGGAAAGTAGCCACCTTCAATACCATAAGCCTCCAGTTTCTTCAGCAATACAACATGAGGGACACTGTCAAATGCCTTGCTGAGGTCTGCCAGTATCAATGAGGTGGAGTCTCTTGCCTCAAACGCCTCCAAAATTTCAACAGTCATTTGGGCAACAGCTGTCACAGTAGACTTTCCACTTCTGAACCCATGCTAGGCAGGGGTGAAGAGACTATTCTTTTCCAGGTGCTTCTCAAGTTGTTGCTTCATTTTCAAAAACCTTACCCAGAACCCGGTATGATAGATATTGGTATGTAATTGCACATCATTTCAGTGTTTCCCTTTTTAAATACAGAGACAGTACGGGAGACCTTTAACACATCAGGAACATAGCCCTCTTCAAAACATAAGTTAATCACGTGAGACAAGGGCAGAGCATATATTAAACGTATTGAATTGCGATCAATCAAAACTTAAAAACGCAAGAGGAGCAATTTACAGTAATCTTGCAGCATTTTTAAGGGCAATATAATCCAAGCACTATTACGACGCTGATTTCTGATGGAGTATTGAACCGCTATGTTCCTCTCGCGTTATGATTCTAAAAGGTCGTTCTTTTCTAAATTAGTCCAATTAGCCGAGTATTGATTTAATGTGAACAATAATAATTATGTTAACTGTTTAACTGCTAATTATAACTGCTTTTTATCATTCTGAGTCGTATTATTTCACTTCTGTCATAAAACATCAATGATTTCAATAAACTTATTATGAAATTAATTATTTCCTTTGCTTCCAAACAAAGTCACCACCTACATATCAGTATTAAATGTATTGTTATCTAATACTCTTCAACAACAATCTTGCTTCCGCTTTGGCCACTCCGTATTCATTTTGATCATTCGGAGGCATTTGTAGCCGTTGAATGAGTGTTTACCGAGATCGTTATATCGTGGACAAAGGCAGACAGTCAACCAATTCCGAAACTCTCGCAAACTTGATCTTTCAAATACTTCCTACTGCCTTCAAATAAAGTGGCCATCTCAAAGAAATCTTTAACGCTGAATTCGATACATCTAGGCTTTCTTTAAAGAATGTATCATTGTTTAAAAATAAGTGGTTTGAAAATGTGTAGTTAAAACTTTGCCATGTTAGACATGTCATGTAACATTTATAATTTAAATAGTGGGCTAAAACATATGTACTATTAGGTTAAAAAGTGAATGTTTTTACGTCACCTTTTTTACGCTGTTGTAATGACGTGACTGGTACAGCCAAGGAGGTTAAACTAGATATAGAGTGATACAAAGATTGGGAAATTTGTTTCCTGTTGATTGCGCCATTTTACTCACGATTTCCACCGTTTTGTTGGTAACCAGTCCTTTGTTTACACTCTTTCCATCTTTTATTTGCCATTTTACCCACACCTAACCGACGTTTCTGTGGTAACTAATCCCAGGAGCCTGTTTACAGACCATCAAATCCAAGTGTTTTTAAACAAACAACAAATAATTAGATTTTTAAACGTATAATCCGGTGATTTCTTAATCTTGATGCGACCAATCAGAATAACTAAAACTGGTAACCAAGGAAATAACGGTAAAGTGTGTGGGATGGTTTCCAAGGAAACAGCAGGAATTAAGGGTAAATTGGCGCAATTCAACAGGGGACAAAAAATAACATTCGTTTATCACTCTGGTGTGGTTTAACCTCGTTGGTTACAGCTATATCGAGTCACAGAACCTTTCACGATGGATCACATATTTTTGCTTATAATTCTAATGCGCTTAATAAATTGACGATATATAAGTGTGAGAAAAACACTTATAGGTCATTATATGGTTCTAATAGTTATAGAAAAACTAACCAGTGTAATTCCTGAAATGAAATGTTGGTCATGTTACTACTATTCACTTGAAAACTATACAAGAAATTCTAATTATCATGCCAACAAGCATAACATATGTACTATCATAAAAATAGTTGTAAATGGTACTAAAGTGAAAGTTTATAGCAGTTCTCTAACCTGAGCAACTACAACCCACTGATTATACATCAGGCACTGATTATACTGGGTATTATCTTCGAGCGTTCAATCACTATGAGCTGATTAGAAGTAATTTTTCTTACTTGTTGGGTTCTTTTAATTTCAAAAGTTTGTTCATAATTTATGCACGATACTAAAATTTGAGAAAAAAAACCCTTTTAAACTCTATTTTCATTATTAACTTGTATTTGTCCCATTATCCATCACGCATAACCCAACATTCTGAAACTGCCATTGCAAAGGATATTCTCGTAAAATTTTCGACGATAACTCGAGTTGACCTCAGTAGCTGCTACAATCAGTAGCGAAACGTGACTCGAGTTGCAATCTGAGGTTCGGGAGGATCATTTTTGTAGAAATTACCGTTACGTTTCAAGAACACTGCTTACAGGTTCTATATTTCTTCAATAAATGTTTTTATTAATTATATTGGCAGTAAAAATTATTTCAGTAATATTTTTTTACATTTTGATTCCGGAGATAATATTAACTTGTTATGTAAATAGAATGATTAAAAACTTTGCAACTTAATATATTAATATGATGATATTTAATTAAAATATACATTGGTTCCAGGTGTTAGACCGTCTTCAAGGTTGAGACCGGAAATTGATCTTGAATGTTCAGGCAAACCAGAGCACGAAACACCATTGGCAGGTGTTTGACTAACGCCACCGTTCAACATCTCATGTATTCTTTCGCAGCCTCCACCAACAGGTACTTGAGGGGCGGTGGGTCTTTCTTCTACAGGATGGACTTTGGAAGGTTGGTTGCCTCCACCAGATGTTTGACTAACGCCACTCATCAATATCTCAAGTAATCTTCCGCGTCCTCTACCAACAGGTACTTGAAGGGCGGTGGGTCTTTCTTCAATGGGATGGACTTTTGAAGGTTGGCTGCCTCCACCAGGTCTTTGTCTAACGCCACAGTTCAACATCTCATGTATTCTTTCGCCCCTCTACCAACAGGTACTTGAAGGGCGGTGGGTCTTTCTTCAATGGGATGGACTTTTGAAGGTTGGCTGCCTCCACCAGGTCTTTGTCTAACGCCACTGTTCAACATCTCATGTATTCTTTCGCCCCTCTACCAACAGGTACTTGAAGGGCGGTGGGTCTTTCTTCTACAGGAAGGACTTTGGAAGGTTGGTTGCCTCCACCAGATGTTTAACTAACGCCACTCATCAATATCTCAAGTAATCTTCCGCGTCCTCTACCAACAGGTACTTGAAAGGCGGTAGGTCTTTCTTCAATGGGATAGACTTTTGAAGGTTGGCTGCCTCCACCAGGTCTTTGTCTAACGCCACTGTTCAACATCTCATGTATTCTTTCGCCCCTCTACCAACAGGTACTTGAAGGGCGGTGGGTCTTTCTCCTACAGGATGGACTTTGGAAGGTTGGCTGCCTCCACCTGGAATGAATGGAACGAGCCCCATTTGGTACGCCATATATCCTCGTCCCCTGCCTATGGGGCGGGAGGGGAGGCTTGATACCTCCGTCTTCATCGTTGACCAGTAATACTGTGTCGATTGCGTCAAATTAAAAAAAAATAATTAAATAAAAACACTTAAATTTAATAAAACGTAAGCAAACTTCTACTTCCGAAGGCAAGTGGCGGCAGGTTTCACAAAATTGTGTCCTTTCCAGCCTCAAAGTATTCCCCAATGGAATAAAAGGGATTTTTCTTAAGCCATGCTTCTACTTTTCTTTTGAACTCCCTGGGTTGCAGGCTCCTGACAGTGTTGGGCAGGGCGTTGTACATCCTCATAGAAAGAATGGGGAAAAAATCTTTTTTCTTGCTTAGCCCACAGTATGGTATGTTGATTTTGTCTCTTCCCTCGTCCCATACGAGTGCTGGTCCGATCTTAGTTCATGCTCACTCATGGTGTTTTTATGTGAAGTAGGTTGAGGAGGACGTAATTACTGTAAACTGTAATGATGCCCAATCTCTGAAATATTGGTTTACAGTGGTCTCGATAACCAGCAGAGTCAATGATCCGTAATGCCTTCTTCTGCAGCTTTAAGATTCTGTCGCAGCCTGTGGCATGTCCCCATAGTAGTAGGCCATATTTTATATGACTGTGAAATAGGGCAAAGTAAACTACTACCAGGTATTCTCTTGCCCACATCGTCTTAAGTCTGCGCAGCAGTAATATGACCCGAGCTACTTTGGAGCCAACTTTGCTGATATGGTCCTTCCACGTTAACTTAGGGTCCAGAGCAAACCCCAGCTGCTTTACCCCAGATAATTCCTCATTTGCGATGCCAGGGCCGAGGCTACAGATCATGTGATGTGTTTTTTCTTCATAGTTTGTTGTCTGCAAACCACTGTTTAGCCCTGCCAAATATCTCAAGAGCATCTGACTTCGCTGCCTCAGGAGAAGGACCTTTAGTGAAAATGGTGGTGTCGGCAGCGAACATCAGTATGTTACCCAAGAGTCCCAGGTCATTTATCATGGCAAGAAAGAGTTTGGGGCCAACCACAGAGCTTGGGGCACACCATGTTTGACTAACAATGGTTGAGAAACAGCTCCGCTGATGGATAAGACTTGCCTCAGGTTCGACAAATATGAACGGAAAGTAGCCACCTTCAATACCATAAGCCTTCAGTTTCTTCAGCAATACAACATGAGGGACACTGTCAAATGCCTTGCTGAGGTCTGCCAGTATCAATGAGGTGGAGTCTCTTGCCTCAAACGCCTCCAAAATTTCAACAGTCATTTGGGCAACAGCTGTCACAGTAGACTTTCCACTTCTGAACCCATGCTAGGCAGGGGTGAAGAGACTATTCTTTTCCAGGTGCTTCTCAAGTTGTTGCTTCATTTTCAAAAACCTTACCCAGAACCCGGTATGATAGATATTGGTATGTAATTGCACATCATTTCAGTGTTTCCCTTTTTAAATACAGAGACAGTACGGGAGACTTTTAACACATCAGGAACATAGCCCTCTTCAAAACATAAGTTAATCACGTGAGACAAGGGCAGAGCATATATTAAACGTATTGAATTGCGATCAATCAAAACTTAAAAACGCAAGAGGAGCAATTTACAGTAATCTTGCAGCATTTTTAAGGGCAATATAATCCAAGCACTATTACGACGCTGATTTCTGATGGAGTATTGAACCGCTATGTTCCTCTCGCGTTATGATTCTAAAAGGTCGTTCTTTTCTAAATTAGTCCAATTAGCCGAGTATTGATTTAATGTGAACAATAATAATTATGTTAACTGTTTAACTGCTAATTATAACTGCTTTTTATCATTCTGAGTAGTATTATTTCACTTCTGTCATAAAACATCAATGATTTCAATAAACTTATTATGAAATTAATTATTTCCTTTGCTTCCAAACAAAGTCACCACCTACATATCAGTATTAAATGTATTGTTATCTAATACTCTTCAACAACAATCTTGCTTCCGCTTTGGCCACTCCGTATTCATTTTGATCATTCGGAGGCATTTGTAGCCGTTGAATGAGTGTTTACAGAGATCGTTATATCGTGGACAAAGGCAGACAGTCAACCAATTCCGAAACTCTCGCAAACTTGATCTTTCAAATACTTCCTACTGCCTTCAAATAAAGTGGCCATCTCAAAGAAATCTTTAACGCTGAATTCGATACATCTAGGCTTTCTTTAAAGAATGTATCATTGTTTAAAAATAAGTGGTTTGAAAATGTGTAGTTAAAACTTTGCCATGTTAGACATGTCATGTAACATTTATAATTTAAATAGTGGGCTAAAACATATGTACTATTAGGTAAAAAAGTGAATGTTTTTACGTCACCTTTTTTACGCTGTTGTAATGACGTGACTGCTACAGCCAAGGAGGTTAAACTATATATAGAGTGCTACAAAGATTGGGAAATTTGTTTCCTGTTGATTGCGGCATTTTACTCACGATTTCCACCGTTTTGTTGGTAACCAGTCCTTTGTTTACACTCTTTCCATCTTTTATTTGCCATTTTACCCACACCTAACCGACGTTTCTGTGGTAACTAATCCCAGGAGCCTGTTTACAGACCATCAAATCCAAGTGTTTTTAAACAAACAACAAATAATTAGATTTTTAAACGTATAATCCGGTGATTTCTTAATCTTGATGCGACCAATCAGAATAACTAAAACTGGTAACCAAGGAAATAACGGTAAAGTGTGTGGGATGGTTTCCAAGGAAACAGCAGGAATTAAGGGTAAATTGGCGCAATTCAACAGGGGACAAAAAATAACATTCGTTTATCACTCTGGTGTGGTTTAACCTCGTTGGTTACAGCTATATCGAGTCACAGAACCTTTCACGATGGATCACATATTTTTGCTTATAATTCTAATGCGCTTAATAAATTGACGATATATAAGTGTGAGAAAAACACTTATAGGTCATTATATGGTTCTAATAGTTATAGAAAAACTAACCAGTGTAATTCCTGAAATGAAATGTTGGTCATGTTACTACTATTCACTTGAAAACTATACAAGAAATTCTAATTATCATGCCAACAAGCATAACATATGTACTATCATAAAAATAGTTGTAAATAGTACTAAAGTGAAAGTTTATAGCAGTTCTCTAACCTGAGCAACTACAACCCACTGATTATACATCAGGCACTGATTATACTGGGTATTATCTTCGAGCGTTCAATCACTATGAGCTGATTAGAAGTAATTTTTCTTACTTGTTGGGTTCTTTTAATTTCAAAAGTTTGTTCATAATTTATGCACGATACTAAAATTTGAGAAAAAAAAACCTTTTTTACTCTATTTTCATTATTAACTTGTATTTGTCCCATTATCCACCACGCATAACCCAACATTCTGAAACTGCCATTGCAAAGGATATTCTCGTAAAATTTACGACGATAACTCGAGTTGACCTCAGTAGCTGCTACAATCAGTAGCGAAACGTGACTCGAGTTGCAATCTGAGGTTCGGGAGGATCATTTTTGTAGAAATTACCGTTACGTTTCAAGAACACTGCTTACAGGTTCTATATTTTCTTCAATAAATGTTTTTATTCCTTATATTGGCAGTAAAAATTATTTCCAGTAATATTTTTTTATATTTTGATTTCGGAGATAATATTAACTTGTTATGTAAATAGAATGATTAAAAACTTTGCAACTTAATATATTAATATGATGATATTTAATTAAAATATACATTGGTTCCAGGTGTTAGACCGTCTTCAAGGTTGAGACCGGAAATTGATCTTGAATGTTCAGGCAAACCAGAGCACGAAACACCATTGGTAGGTGTTTGACTAACGCCACCGTTCAACATCTCATGTATTCTTTCGCAGCCTCTACCAACAGGTACTTGAGGGGCGGTGGGTCTTTCTTCTACAGGATGGACTTTGAAAGGTTGGTTGCCTCCACCAGATGTTTGACTATCGCCACTCATCAATATCTCAAGTAATCTTCCGCGTCCTCTACCAACAGGTACTTGAAGGGCGGTGGGTCTTTCTTCAATGGGATGGACTTTTGAAGGTTGGCTGCCTCCACCAGGTCTTTGTCTAACGCCACTGTTCAACATCTCATGTATTCTTTCGCCCCTCTACCAACAGGTACTTGAAGGGCGGTGGGTCTTTCTTCAATGGGATGGACTTTTGAAGGTTGGCTGCCTCCACCAGGTCTTTGTCTAACGCCACTGTTCAACATCTCATGTATTCTTTCGCCCCTCTACCAACAGGTACTTGTGGGGCGGTGGGTCTTTCTTCTACAGGATGGACTTTGGAAGGTTGGTTGCCTCCACCAGATGTTTGACTAACGCCACTCATCAATATCTCAAGTAATCTTCCGCGTCCTCTACCAACAGGTACTTGAAGGGCGGTGGGTCTTTCTTCAATGGGATGGACTTTTGAAGGTTGGCTGCCTCCACCAGGTCTTTGTCTAACTCCACTGTTCAACATCTCATGTTTTCTTTCGCCCCTCTACCAACAGGTACTTGAAGGGCGGTGGGTCTTTCTCCTACAGGATGGACTTTGGAAGGTTAGCTGCCTCCACCTGGAATGAATGGAACGAGCCCCATTTGGTACGCCATATATCCTCGTCCCCTGCCTATGGGGCGGGAGGGGAGGCTTGATACCTCCGTCTTCATCGTTGACCAGTAATACTGTGTCGATTGCGTCAAATTAAAAAAAAAATTAATTAAATAAAAACACTTAAATTTAATAAAACGTAAGCAAACTTCAACTTCCGAAGGCAAGTGGCGGCAGGTTTCACAAAATTGTGTCCTTTCCAGCCTCAAAGTATTCCCCAATGGAATAAAAGGGATTTTTCTTAAGCCATGCTTCTACTTTTCTTTTGAACTCCCTGGGTTGCAGGCTCCTGACAGTGTTGGGCAGGGCGTTGTACATCCTCATAGAAAGAATGGGGAAAAAATCTTTTTTCTTGCTTAGCCCACAGTATGGTGTGTTGATTTTGTCTCTTCCCCTCGTCCCATACGAGTGCTGGTCCGATCTTAGTTCATGCCCACTCATGGTGTTTTTATGTGAAGTAGGTTGAGGAGGACGTAATTACCGTAAACTGTAATGATGCCCAATCTCTGAAATATTGGTTTACAGTGGTCTCGATAACCAGCAGAGTCAATGATCCGTAATGCCTTCTTCTGCAGCTTTAAGATTCTGTCGCAGCCTGTGGCATGTCCCCATAGTAGTAGGCCATATTTTATATGACTGTGAAATAGGGCAAAGTAAACTACTACCAGGTATTCTCTTGCCCACATCGTCTTAAGTCTGCGCAGCAGGAATATGACCCGAGCTACTTTGGAGCCAACTTTGCTGATATGGTCCTTCCACGTTAACTTAGGGTCCAGAGCAAACCCCAGCTGCTTTACCCCAGATAATTCCTCATTTGCGATGCCAGGGCCGAGGCTACAGATCATGTGATGTGTTTTTTCTTCATAGTTTGTTGTCTGCAAACCACTGTTTAGTCCTGCCAAATATCTCAAGAGCATCTGACTTCGCTGCCTCAGGAGAAGGACCTTTAGTGAAAATGGTGGTGTCGGCAGCGAACATCAGTATGTTACCCAAGAGTCCCAGGTCATTTATCATGGCAAGAAAGAGTTTGGGGCCAACCACAGAGCTTGGGGCACACCATGTTTGACTAACAATGGTTGAGAAACAGCTCCGCTGATGGATAAGACTTGCCTCAGGTTCGACAAATATGAACGGAAAGTAGCCACCTTCAATACCATAAGCCTCCAGTTTCTTCAGCAATACAACATGAGGGACACTGTCAAATGCCTTGCTGAGGTCTGCCAGTATCAATGAGGTGGAGTCTCTTGCCTCAAACGCCTCCAAAATTTCAACAGTCATTTGGGCAACAGCTGTCACAGTAGACTTTCCACTTCTGAACCCATGCTAGGCAGGAGTGAAGAGACTATTCTTTTCCAGGTGCTCCTCAAGTTGTTGCTTCATTTTCAAAAACCTTACCCAGAGTCGGTATGATAGATATTGGTATGTAATTGCACATCATTTCAGGGTTTCCCTTTTTAAATACAGAGACAGTACGGGAGACCATTAACACATCAGGAACATAGCCCTCTCAAAACATACGTTAATCACGTGAGACAAGGGCAGAGCATATATTAAACGTATTGAATTGCGATCAATCAAAACTTAAAAACGCAAGAGGAGCAATTTACAGTAATCTTGCAGCATTTTTAAGGGCAATATAATCCAAGCACTATTACGACGCTGATTTCTGATGGAGTATTGAACCGCTATGTTCCTCTCGCGTTATGATTCTAAAAGGTCGTTCTTTTCTAAATTAGTCCAATTAGCCGAGTATTGATTTAATGTGAACAATAATAATTATGTTAACTGTTTAACTGCTAATTATAACTGCTTTTTATCATTCTGAGTCGTATTATTTCACTTCTGTCATAAAACATCAATGATTTCAATAAACTTATTATGAAATTAATTATTTCCTTTGCTTCCAAACAAAGTCACCACCTACATATCAGTATTAAATGTATTGTTATCTAATACTCTTCAACAACAATCTTGCTTCCGCTTTGGCCACTCCGTATTCATTTTGATCATTCGGAGGCATTTGTAGCCGTTGAATGAGTGTTTACCGAGATCGTTATATCGTGGACAAAGGCAGACAGTCAACCAATTCCGAAACTCTCGCAAACTTGATCTTTCAAATACTTCCTACTGCCTTCAAATAAAGTGGCCATCTCAAAGAAATCTTTAACGCTGAATTCGATACATCTAGGCTTTCTTTAAAGAATGTATCATTGTTTAAAAATAAGTGGTTTGAAAATGTGTAGTTAAAACTTTGCCATGTTAGACATGTCATGTAACATATATAATTTAAATAGTGGACTAAAACATATGTACTATTAGGTAAAAAAGTGAATGTTTACAGCAACTTTATATCCTATTTAAGTAAATGAGGAATAAATAAAAACAGGATCTGTTTTACTACGAGTATATATTATAATTCGTCACTAGTACGGAAAGTGGTGTTATCGGTGCAAGGTTGAGTGTCAAGTACGAGGCGAAGCCGAGTGCTTGAATTCGATCGAGCACCGGTATACCACTTTCGGATGAGTTACAAACACTACTTTTCATCACAACACCTTTAATAAATATACAATTTCGATGCAAGTTAATAAATTTTGACCTATACACCCCCCTTACGTAGGTATTTGTTTATCTTGTATTTGAAATGTTTTCAGCTATAAATACAAATATAAATAAATTAACTTGTTTAGTAGTCCCGAAAACTACTATTTCCGGGTACTAGTTGTACTACGAAGTACTAGTTACGGGTTAGTTCCAAAATCTACTATTTGGTGGCCTGTTTAACCAACCCATTGGGAATCGTCTAGTTTCGATCACAGCTGACTGTTTCGAAAACAATGTTTTTATCATTCTGCACGCAATCCAGAATGTTTTTTTGTTCTCTTAATAGTACCAAACCCGTGGGGGGTTATGTTGTTCGCGTCCGCAGCATTCCATTGAAGTTGTACGTACTCCCCGGGTGGTGCTAAACGAACAACAACTTTTGGCAGCTGAACTATCACGCACGGTGATCTCTCAGCTATGCCAGCTGCCAGACAAAATGCAAACGGCCCTTTCCAGAGCCAATTTTGAAATTTAGGCTGTGTTTTAAATATTTGGCATTTCAACGTAGAGGGTCTGAGAAAATCTAAAAGTGACTCCCTCGGCAAGGTGCTGCTGGAAAATGAGCGATGTCCTCGCACTGTAAGAAACACATGCAGAAGACTTAAAGAACAGTACTAGAGGCAACATCCCAGGATATAAGCTTGTGGAAGAAATATTTCACAGGGTCCATGGAGTGGAGACGTACGTTAGACAGGACATAGACGATGTATCAGTCTCCTACAAAAGTTGTGATAACAACATATTTTTTGTTGCTGTTAAGGTTTCTGAGACTACTATTGTAAATGTCTACAAACCACCGAACACCCAGTGGTCAGACACAGTTCTGCCAACATTTTAACATCCTGTGGTATGTGTAGGTGACTTCAACAGTCATCATACAAAGTGGGGATACTCGTCTGATGATGACAACAAAACTAGTCTTTCAAGTTGGGCTGAAAATAACAACCTTTTCTTGGTATTTAATGCCAAGGACCCACACACCTTCCATTCAGCCCGATGGCATCGTGGTTAATCTCCAGACTTGTACTTTTGCTCCCGTGAACCATCAGCAACACCCGTACCTACTACCAGGAAGGTCCTAGATGCATTCTCCCACTCTCAGCACAGGCCTGTAATAATATCAGTAGGAATACAAATTCCTCTAGTGAGATCTTTTCCTCGACCTAGAAGAACATTAATAAAGCTGAGTGGGAGGCCTGGCCTTCTCATCAAGGCTTGACAGCGGCATCTGGTTCATCCCCTCTAATATAAAAAAAAAAAAAAAAAAAAAAAAACACGATCGGTTAACACGCCTTGTCCTGTCTTCCGCTAAGGCGACAATCCCAAGAAGTTTTAGAAAAGAATACATACCAGAGAGTGTACCTTTTAAAGCCTGGAAGCTAAATCCAAACCCAACAAAAACTGAGGTTTCTTGCTTCCACTTGAATAACAGACTGGCCAACCAAAAACTTAAAATCGTATTCCAAGGTGTTGAGCTGAATCGTAATGACCACCCACAGTATCTCGGAGTCACTTTAGATCGGTCTCTCACATTTAAAAGCCACTTACAAAAAAACGGCAGCTAAGGTGAGAACCAGAACTAACATTGTCCATCACCTTGCTGGTCCACATGGGGAGCTAACGCACAAGTTCTGAGAACCTCTGCTCTGTCATTGGTTGCTGCTGAGTACTGCGCTCCTTTGTGGTTAAATAATATCCATGTTTGAGAGATCGACGTCCAGCTAAACAGGACGATGAGAGCCATTAGTGGTACACTCATGGCAACCCCTTGTACCCTGGCTCCCGGTGCTGTGTAATACCGCTCCTCGTGAAATAAGACGAAGGGGTGCACTCATTGGGAATACACTAAGAGCTTATCTGCTCCACAGCTGCCCATCCATTATTACCTACCCCAAAATGCGGGCCGATTGAAGTCCCAAAAACCACCTCTACGAACAGCCTCCCAGTTGATGGACACAAACTTCACCACCCATACAAACTGGACTTCCTCCTGGGACGCTTTTCTAGGTCGTAACCACTTCTTGATAGTTGGCCCGACCATAGCGGTAGGTGGTATGAATCTTCCTCGGAAGCAGTGGACTACACTCAATCGTTTCCGCACTGGAGTGGGAAGATGTAATTATTGGAAGTACAAAGGGTAATGACACAAGACCAGTCATGCGACTGCGGAGCAGAGTATCAAACTATGGAGCACATAGTCGAAGAGTGCCCACTGAGTGCTTTCCCCGAAGGATTGACCGGTCTGCATAGCTCAAGTGAAACTGAGCTGCAATGGCTTAGCGCCCTGGATTTAGCTCTATAAAGAGAGGTCGAATGTTTCTCTTAGTGTTTAGGTTTTTACATATTCTGACTCAGGTTATTTATTTATCTTCAGAATTTATTTATCTTCAGAATCAGAATTTATTTTCTCATTCTGAAACCTTGGTGGTTGGCTAAATGACCATACGATATATATATATATATATATATATATATATATATATATATATATATATATATATAAATACACACACACACACACACACACACACACACACACACACACACACACACACACACACCAAAACCGTTGCTTTTTTATCCTTGGTCTGAAAAGTCAGCTGTTTGCTAAGTATATTATTTTTAATTTGTTAATTTAGAGGTGCAGAGTTTTGAAATTCAAACGTTATAAATAACAGAAATATAAACACTGCATATGACTTACTTTGTATATGAACCATTATACAAAAAAAAAAAAACTTGTCGAAATTACAACTTTATAGTTATAATTTTTACAAGTGGTTTACATACCTTCTGTCATCAATCCTTGAAGTGGTAACTGGTTACCATGGTTTCGGCACTGGTTGTGCCATGATCACACCTTGCAGTACGAGAACTTAAGACTTATTCAGTCCATGGGACGTCGTTACACTCGTTACGAAAACATAAAAGTTCACAAACACGAACACGAGACACATTACGAATACGATCGCGATACACATCACCGGTCGGTGCGCTGGAGACTGACGTCGCTACCTTGTTGCACAGTTGGACTTTGCCCAGCCCCTCTGCCGTATTGTCGAGTCCTGTTTTTTTTTGACAGCTGATAATCTGGTTGTAAATTATGTTCGATTTGAAGTTGAGTTTTTCATTTAAAACAATATTAGGTTCTTCTTTAAAATTTCTGTAAATTTCAAACTCCTCTAAAGAATCTAGAACAAATCCCTTTTTGCAGGTGTGCATTATTTCTACACTGCCTTCATCTTTTACAAACCTGTAACCCTCGTCAATAAGGTGTTGAGCAAAGCTTGACTTTTGAGTGACTAGTCTAGGGTCAGGTTTATGCTCACTAATTCGTTTGTTAAACGAACGTCCCGTTTGACCTACGTATATTTTGGGACAATCGCTGCATTTTATCTTATAAACTCCAGTTAAATCGAGTTTATCTTGCTTGTGATCTTTAGAGGCTAGGAGACGTTCAGTTTTATTACATGTTTTTGGAGCGGGGATTATTCCATGTTTCTTTAGTTCTCTAGCTAATGTATTGTATGTCCTGTGTCCAAATTCTATGGGAATATATTTCGTGTTCTCTTTATCGTTTTGGGAGGCTATGTTTCTATTTTTATTTTTGCGTTTTCTCATAAGATTCTCGACTAGGCTTAAAGAGTAACCGTTTGCCAGGGCTATATGCTTAATTATATTCACTTCATTGTTAAAGGCTCTCGGCGATAATGGCACGGCATATAGTCTGTTTATCATGCTGTGATAAGCGGCATGTTTATGCGCCTGAGGGTGGTAAGAAGACACATGTATAGTCTGGTCAGTGGTAGTGGGTTTTCTATAAATATTATACACAAATTTGTCATTTTCTTTACAAACACTTATGTCCAAAAAGTTGAGTTTGTTATGTTTTTCAGTTTCCAGCGTAAACTTCAACTTAGGTGCAATACTATTTAGGTAGTTCTTGAATATTTCAAGCTGGCGGACATTCCCATCATATAATATTATTGTGTCATCAATGTACCTATAATAAAAGATGATCTTATTTAGTTTGTTATTTCTGTCGGAGAATATGTAGTTTTCTTCAATAAAGTTAAGATAGATTTCTGCAAGCAAACCAGAGAGAGGGGACCCCATAGCAAGGCCATCGGACTGAATATAAAACTTTTCGTTTAACGTGAAGTAGTTCTGGCTGAGGACGACTGACAACAGCCTTATCAGTTCATTTATTGCCGTTTGGTCAAGATTAGAGTACGTTTCAAGGTTTTGTTTTACTATATCTATTGTTTCATTGATGGGAATGTTGGTGTACAAATTAGTTATGTCAAAGGAGGCAAGAGTATGCCGTGGATTCACATAGTTGTTTTTGGTTTTCTCAATGAATTCCAAACTATTCTTAAGACTATAACTGTTATTGAAGTGAATCTCCCTTTTCAAAATGCGTTCCAGTTTTTTAGCAACTGGGTACGCTGGTGCCGATGTATAATTTACTACAGGCCGTATGGGTGCACCCTCTTTATGAATTTTATGAATTATCGCCTAGAGCCTTTAACAATGAAGTGAATATAATTAAGCATATAGCCCTGGCAAACGGTTACTCTTTAAGCCTAGTCGAGAATCTTATGAGAAAACGCAAAAATAAAAATAGAAACATAGCCCCCCAAAACGATAAAGAGAACACGAAATATATTCCCATAGAATTTGGACACAGGACATACAATACATTAGCTAGAGAACTAAAGAAACATGGAATAATCCCCGCTCCAAAAACATGTAATAAAACTGAACGTCTCCTAGCCTCTAAAGATAACAAGCAAGATAAACTCGATTTAACTGGGGTTTATAAGATAAAATGCAGCGATTGTCCAAAATATACGTAGGTCAAACGGGACGTTCGTTTAACAAACGAATTAGTGAGCATAAACCTGACCCTAGACTAGTCACTCAAAAGTCAAGCTTTGCTCAACACCTTATTGACGAGGGTCACAGGTTTGTAAAAGATGAAGGCAGTGTAGAAATAATGCACACCTGCAAAAAGGGATTTGTTCTAGATTCTTTAGAGGAGTTTGAAATTTACAGAAATTTTAAAGAAGAACCTAATATTGTTTTAAATGAAAAACTCAACTTCAAATCGAACATAATTTACAACCAGATTATCAGCTGTCAAAAAAACAGGACTCGACAATACGGCAGAGGGGCTGGGCAAAGTCCAACTGTGCAACAAGGTAGCGACGTCAGTCTCCAGCGCACCGACCGGTGATGTGTATCGCGATCGTATTCGTAATGTGTCTCGTGTTCGTGTTTGTGAACTTTTATGTTTTCGTAACGAGTGTAACGACGTCCCATGGACTGAATTAGTCTTAAGTTCTCGTACTGCAAGGTGTGATCATGGCACAACCAGTGCCGAAACCATGGTAACCAGTTACCACTTCAAGGATTGATGACAGAAGGTATGTAAACCACTTGTATTCTACTCAATCCAGGGGCTTATACAACGAAAATGAATAAATTAGTATTTTTAACGATCAAAGGTCTCATTTTACCGAGGTAATCAGAACGAAACACAATGCAAACGGATTGTTACAAATGTAAAAAAAAAAAAAAAAAAAAAAAAAAACGCAGTGAAAAATGCATTGAAGTTAGTAGAAAGCATTTAGAACAATTATTTTAAGTTTAAAACCTATGTGAAATGTAAATTCAGTTTCAATTATAATATAAATAAAATTGATTTATCATTTGCTTCTGACTTTGAAAATTGACTTATGAAACACCTAGATTTGCGTTACAAGGCTCTCTGAGCTATGCATTGACGTGTGTAATGTCGTATACCAATATATAATGTTTTAAAATCCATAAAAACTGAATAAATTATTGAGCAAAATATGCTAGGCTAAGTAATTTTTTTTTGTAAATGATGATTATGAACGAAAAGTTGTAAACAGCTTTCAGGGCTGTTGACATATAAGACTAAGCAGATATCAGTTTGTTTACCAGCTTCGAGCCCATGTAAACGATAATGTAGTTTACTTAGCTGTAGTCATAAAGACAGCAGTTAATTGCGTGAGAAGGGCTATTTTCTCTTAAAAGTACATATCCGTCGCGGACGAAATACCGTGGTACGCTCAATAAACTAACTAAATTTTACTTAGGGAAATATTGCTGGACGCAACTGAGATTTAAAGGCATTAATACGCTATTCTTTCATCAACGGAGCAGAGCCATTCAGCTAGGGTATAAGTCTTAATGTTTTAATCATTTCTACCGACAGGCAATTAGAGGCTCTGTCAATAATAAGTTTTTTACTGACTAACTCACTATAATACGAAAGCCAAGGTCATCTTAGCAGAGATGACAAAGTGTACATAGCAATATTGTTTACGTTAAAGTGAACGTAACGTAACACACATGTCGTTATCACGTAATTTTTTTAAATTAAACAGTAACGCATGTTTTTAAATGAAGTTCAACCTTTTATCAATATCCAGACTAATTGCTTGATTTACAGCAACCGTTATACTAGTTGTAGTTTAATATTACTCTTTAAATATAAATTGTGTTTTGTTACATCATGTTGTCAAGTGGGAATATTAAATAGCTTCCAATCAGCCGTTTCATTCAGTCTAACACGTTGCGTGATTACATACGTGAGGTCAGCGAATCGATAGTGCATTTATTGGTAATAGACGTGTTCTATCGAAGGTTTAATATAGCAATATACGCTTTGTACTGTCATAGTTAGTGAAATAATATGAAAATAAAACACGTGTATTTATGAAACAAATGTATTTTAGTTACAAAATTTCAATTTTAAAGTTTTTTTATAATTTATTGCAATTTAGTAATAATAAATTGGAATAGTTTCAATCGTGGTGAAACTTTATTTTATTATATCCTTCTTCAATTAAGGATACAAAGTAACAGCGTTTGTAACAATCTTGATAAATAAGTACAGGATAAAGTATAATTGAAAATAAATACCGTATATGGATATTGAAAATAAAGATTAGCTATATACAATAAGGTCGTGTTACGCATTGTACGTAATAATTGATTTTTTAAATGGATATATTTCAATTGATTTTACCTCAGTTAAAGTGTATATATACGTATGTATGTATTAATATACTGGATATCCCAGACCACCCTTATAACAACAAATAGTGCCGTTATAGGTAAATTGGTTACACTCTATCGATTACTATTGGATTCAATGTACAGTGTGTACAAGAAGTAACCTAGCCAGAAAAAAAGTTTTTAACTTTAAATACAAACCTCCATTTTTATGATATTTTTTGATTCTACACGTAATTTTAAGATAACTTTACAATTTTATTTATAAACCTAATCCTAACGGGTTTAGAGATATTGGCAGTTGATATTTTTCCCATAAAAATAACATGAAAAAATTTCACATCCATTATCTCTGAACATTTAAATTCAATAAAATTGTCCAAGAATGAAAATGAGTAG